>OY757930.1:86199765-86262071 GCA_963585895.1 Sepioteuthis lessoniana | reverse complement strand
GTAAGTGTTTTTCGTGTTTCGGGATTCCTATGTTCTATTTATATATGTTATGAACATTCTATGTACGTTTCACACATATCCGTATATGGCTATGGTACATTATCATCTCTGGGTCAAATAGAACTGTTTAATCCTTTACTTGAAACCATTTAAATGAGTGCAAACAAATAATTAATTGATTGAACTATGAGTATTACACTGCAATACATAAAACCATTTACCTATGCGCAAACAAATGAATTTTATTGAATTGAATGTTTAGTGTTGGACAGCCATACTTGAAATCATTAAGTCTCCTTCGTATGACACTAAACTGCGTCTGATGGTCAAGCTCTAGTTCTAGATTTTTGGGGAGTGTAGAGTATTCCTTTATTGCTATCACTCCCAGGTTAACTCTGAGACAGGAAGAAGATTCGTTCCTGTTCAGGTTCTATCAATAATATGGGAGTCTCTGTGGCGTAGTGGTTAACGTGGTACACAGGGACATAATAAGTTTGAACAGTAAACGTGCTCCGGACGTTCACTTTCTGACTAATACCCTCAGTAAGGGTGTGGGCAGAAAAGTGTGTTCTTTAGCCTTGGTTAGGCAACCATTCTAGGAGAGGGAAAACTCTGAATTCAAACCTGTTAAAGTTCACAGACAGCTATGGGTTGAATAGTACCACTACTATTTTTTGACATTAATTAACACATGAAAATTTGATATGCCATCAAACAAAGAAATCAAATCAAGCCCACCCGGGGTGTTCTCGTGGTGTAATGGTTAAACCGCTTGACCACGGAATCATAGCAAGCAAGTTTGAACTCCAGTCACGCTATTACGTTCACTTTCAAATAAATACCCTTGGCAAAGGCATGAACCCCCTTATCCTCCCAGCTATGGGTTAAATAGTACCACTACTGTTCTTCTAGAAAGACGGTTTTGGCATTCATCATCATCATCATATCGCACTGGTAGCACGGATATCCCTGACCCTCTCTCGCCAATCCTCCCTTTCGTTCATCGCCCTAGGTAGGTCTTCAGGACAACATCCCGTATCCTCACATAGCTGCTGAATGTATGTTCGTGCTGGTCGTCCTGCTTTTGCACGGCCATGTGTGGGGGTCCATAAGAATACATCTCTTATGAGTTCGTCCCTGCTTCTCCAGCAGTGTCCTGCATGTCAGGTTCGTCTAACTTGAATAGTTTTCGTGATAGGGGGCAGGTGGCCGTACAGTTGGTGTCTTGTGAGGTGTTGCTGCCAGGACTTGTTTAAGATTGCACGTAGCATTCTTGTGTAATTGCCGTCTAGCTTCTTCTCCAGCTGTTTTGTTAGCGTCCATGTAGTGCAGCCGTATAGCAGTATCGGTGTGACCGCTGCCTGGAAGAAACTGCGTTTCATTTTATCGGTTAGGTCTGATTTCCATATAATCGATAGTCTATTGATAGCTGTCCATGCTTTCGTTAACCTGGTTTCGATGTCCTTTTCGGTTGATTCGACGCTGCTTCCTAGGTAAGTGAATTTGTCTACTCGTTTAAGTGGGGTTCCTTCTAGAGTGGAGATGTCCCCCGTTTGATTATAGCACATATATTCCGTTTTGTGTGCATTAACATAGAGGCCTATGCTTGCTGCTGCTCGTTCCAAACTATGCAGTAGTGTTTCGGTTTGGTCAGGTGTATTTGCCAGTATCGCTATGTCATCGGCGTAGTCGGCATCGGTAATTGTTGTTGCGGGGTACTTTCTGCTTCTTCTCTTCGTCAGTTCGAAGCCATTCTCTCTGAGTTTTGGCAATAAATGACCTAAAAAGATTGATATGCCATTAAAAAAAACAATAAAGTCACGCAAAACCTATCTATGGGTCAAATAGATCTGTTTTTAAATAAACCTTATTTTAATGGACCGTTTACACAAAATAAAAAATTTTAAAAACTCGGAAGAAGTTATTAAAAAAATCTAAACTGGGATTCACTTCAAGGCGTAAAATTGCCCGAGTTAAATGCTGTTAAAGTTGATCATCAAGTTATCCTATATAATTCTATCAAGTTTATGATCGTCAGTAGTCTTCTTAAAGGCCCAATGTAATACGGGTAAGTTCTGCTAGTATATATTAATTGAATAATATCACGAAGTTCTAATTAAAAACGCTTCCCATTCATAGTTAAACAACCAAGAAAAAAAATGGAACGGAAAAACCAAGGGAACAAAAAAAAATAATAAAGAAATAAGATAAATAAAAACAAATAACATAAAAAAAGGAAAATGTGGGTCTGTGTTCTACTAGAAATAATTAAATTTTCGTTGGTGGATGGATTAAACAAGAAAAGGCAAAAACAACTAAACAAATAAAAATAGACAGGAATAGGAAAGCCGGTTCCATCTTGCTTGAAAACGAACCCAACCGTGAAGCATTGAGGAGGCCCTCATTTGCATAAGTCATTTGCATATCTCATTTGCATATTTAATCTGCATAATATCACCGGTCTTTGTTTGCCAGTCCTTTGATTAACGATTCACGTAATTATCGCTGAAAACTAATTGGAATTCGTTTATTGATGTTTCGATGTTTGCGGCTCGAAGCGGCTCGAAGCGGCTTTTCGCTAGATTTTGAAAAGATTCTGACGCGTTATAAAGAAAGAAAGGGGAAAAAGTTTATTATCAAAAAAAAAAAAAAATAAAAATAAAAAAAAAGAAATAATAATAGGAAAAAACACGAGGCAAGAAGAGAAGGGCGTTTCGTTTTATTTTATTTACTTGCTTTTTTTTTTAATTTTCAAATTAGAATGATTCATTAATTTTCTTAAATCGGTTGAAATGTTAATAATTATATGGTTTATAAACGGGGCTCTTCATCTTTTTATTTATTTGTTTGTTGGTTGTTAGAATTGTTTTCTGTTGTCAGTTTTCGGAGTCGAGTTTTAATTTGAAGAGAGTCTGGATTTCGGATGGATAGGAAAGTGACTATATATATATATATATAGACAAATATATGTAGGTAGAAAGAAAGAAAGAAAGAAAGAAAGAAAGAAAGAAAGACTATAAATCCCATTATAAGCGAATGTAGCAAACTTGCGGAAAAGAAGTATAAAACAAGAAACGACCGGGTGGGAAAGGTGATCCACAAGGAATTGTGCAAGAGATTGAAATTTGAATATACTACAGAATGTTAGCGACACAAACCGGAATCCATTCTGTAGAATAAAATATAAAATTCTCTTGGATTTTGAGATGCAGACAGATCACCAAATTTCGGCTAGGAAACCAGACCTAGCTATAGTTAACAAAAAAGAAAGCAAACCTTCCGTAAAATAAGCAAACCTTCCTATAAAAGCAAACCTTCATATAAAATAGTGAAAATCAAAGAAAGCGAAAAGAGAAGCAAGTACTTAGATCTTGCTAGAGAGATTAAAAAAAACTGGAACATGAGGATGATGGTGATACCTACTGTAACTGGTACGCTTGCAATGGTTCCCAAGAGTCTTCAAACGAAGGCTGGAAGAGTTGAAAATCAGAGGACGAATCGAGACCATCCAAACTAAAGCATTGTTCAGATCGGCCGGAGCACTGAGAAAGGTCCTGGAGACATGATGAAACTTGCTGTCACTCAGACTCCAGTGAAAAATCATCAGTTGATGCTGGCATGAAAAACTCACAAGGAGTATCATCATTATCATCATCATGTCATGCCGCCAGCACGGATATCCCTGACCCTCTTTTGCCTCTCCTACCTATCGTTCATCGTCTCTAGCAGGTCCTCAGGGCTACATTCCGTATTCTCACAGAGCTGCTGTATGAAGATTCGTGCTGGTCGCCCTGATTTTGCTCGGCTATGTGAAGGGGTCCATAGGGGAACATCACCTATGAGCTCGTCCCTGCTTCTCCAGCAGTGTCCTGCATGTCTGGTTCGTCTAACTTGGATAGTTTTCGTGATGGGAGTTAAGTGGCCATATAGCTGCTGCTTTGTGGGGTGTTGCCTCCAGGACTTGTTCAATATTGCTCGCAGCATTCTTGTGTAGTTGTCGACAAGTTTTTCTCCATACGTTTCGTTAGCGTCCAAGTAGTGCATCCATATAACAGTATCGACACGACCGCTGCTTAGAAGAAACTGCGTTTCATTTTATAGGTCAGGTCTGACTTCCATATGACCGATAGCCTATCGTAGCTGTCCATACCTTTGCTAGTCGCGTGTCGATGTCTTTTTCGGTTGATGAGACACTGGTTCCTTGGTAGGTGAACTTGTCAACTAGTTTCAAAGAGCTACCGCCACGTGTGGAAATATTGCCTGTTTGATTAAAGCACATATATTCTGTTTTGTGTGCATTGACATGGAGGCCAATGCCTGCAGCGGCTCTTTCCAGACTATGCAGAAATGTTCCGGCTTGGGCGGGTGCATTTGCCCGAAGGAGTATAAAACTTATATAATAAAACTAATAAAACACATATAATAATAAAACTCATATAATAATGTACAAAATATCCGACAAAGTTATAAACTTCATACAGAAAACCAAGGAAAACTGGAAAATGGAATTAGCAGTAAGAGGACAAACCCTCACAGAGCGAAAAATCCAAAGATTAATTTTCCTGGGAGACTCACTCTCTCTTCACTTCTGTTTGTCAAAGTGATGATGCCACCCAATTACATATTCAGGAAATACACTGGGACCAACAAATAAACAAAATCCACCAGCCCAAAAGCTCCAAATCGCTTAATGTAGATGGAAGACATCAAGCTATTTGCTAAAAATGAGAAAGAACTGGACGCCCTGATACAAACAATAAAAATATACAGCTAAGATATAGGAATGAAATTTGGCATTGGAAAATTTGCTATGCTGATAATAAAAAGTGGAAGAGAAATAATGGAAGAAATTGAACAGTCAAACTAGAAAAAGCAGGAACATGATGGAAGAGAACGAAAATTACCAGTCTTTGAGAAAACTACAAAAAAAAAAGCGGAAATGTAGGAAAATAGTACCTCAGAAGTGGGAGAAAACTTTTCGAAACCAAACTTTGCTACAGAAATCTCATCAAAAAGGAAAAACAACTGGATGGATACTTCAAGCAACAAATGGCAAGAATGCACACAAGAAGACCTGGACATGGCTAAGAAAGGAAAACCTTTTGAAAGAGAAATAAAATCTTTTTAATAGCAGCACAAAACAACACCATAAGAACCAATTATATAAAAGAGAGAATTGATTATACAGATAAAAATAGTAATTGTAGGTTATGTGGAGATAAAAATGAAACGATTAGTCACGTAATGAGAGAAAGCAGAAGTCAGGTACAAAAAGAAAGATAAGACTAGACATGACTGGGTATGATTTACAATACATTGGGAATTATGCAAGAGTTTGAAATTTGACCAGACAACCAAATGATATATGCACAAACCGGAATTAGTCCTGGAGAATGTGACACAGAAAATTCTCTTGGACTTTGCGATACAAACTGATCCCCTAATCCCGACCATAAATGCAGACTTTCTGTTAATTAACAAGAAAAAATAAAGAATTAGCCATTTCGTGAATGTTGTCGTCCTAGCGGATCATCATAAAGTGAAAATAAAAGAAGGTAAAAACATAAAGAAACACTAAGACATTGCCAGAAAACTAAAAAAACCCAGTAAAACATGAAGATGACCGTGATACCAATTGTAGGTGGTACATTTTAGACTAAAATGTCATGGAAAAAAGACTGGGGGAGTTGGAAATGAAAGGAAGAATCGTGATCATCCAGAGTACAGCATTTTTTTTAGATCAGCTAGAATACCGAGAAGAGTCCTGGAGATCTGAGGAGACTTACTGTCCCTTAGCCTCCAGAGAAAGACCTCCAGCTACAGTTGGTGTGAAAAACTCGCTAGTAATAAAGAAAATCATTACAAAGGAGGAGTAGAGGGAGAGGAGTACTACGAAATAAGAGACCACCCAAACAACAGAATTGTTGAGATCAGTCAGGAGAGTGCTGGAGACTTGCTCTCATTCAGACTCCAGTGGAAAACCATCAGTTTTACATTTTCATAACTTCTTCCTGTTTTGGTGTTTAAGTATTAAAATGGAAAGTATTTTAAGATGAATTTGAAATGTGAAAATAAATGATGTCAACATACAAGATTATATACGAATAAAAATTTGTAAATTCTACAAATCCTCTGATCAATAATATTGGACTCTCTCTCTCTCTCACACACACACACACACACACACACACTTTTTCTTATTTCTTTATAGATAATGGCCAATGAAAGTTGAAAGTACTCAAAATCTATACATTTTTTAACATAAACTTTGGACAGTTCTTATTTAATTTTGATCCTACACTGGTGTAAAAAAAAAAACCCAAAACAAACTCTCAAATGAATTAAATAATTGTTCCATGGTGATGAAATGAAAGAAAGAGGAACAGATAAACAAAGTAAGTACGTATGAAAATAAATAAATCAAGTAAATCAATTAAATAAATAAAATCAATAAAGGACGATAGAAAAATGAGAGAGAGAAAAAGAAAGGAAATATTGTTTGAGAGCGTAGAAAGAGGGATCGGTGACAAGAGTTCAAATTGTGGACGACGCTGTTTGTTTTTCTCTTCGTGTTGATACCTTTGAGAATGGGATGAATTCTTATCTTTTATTTCCTCCCAGGTAAATAGTAGGGCAGACTTGGTTCTTTAGCCTTAGTACGACAACCAGTCTAAGAGAAGAAAAACTCTGAACTTAAAACAGTTTTAGTCTACTTAAAAACGTCCTGGTGTCTCATCAAAACCATGGTTGGAGGTGGGGGGTTGGTAAATACGTACTCGGAGGCTCTGAGAGGGTCTCGGGTGGTGTAATGGTGCTAGACTAGCAAGCCTTCAAGAATTCGAATATCATTTGGTGTTTTATTCATACGGACTACTCGAAGGCTGTGTTTGAAAGAAAGAAAGAAAGAAGTCAATAGAAAGAAAGAAAGAAAGAAAGAAAGAAAGAAAGAAAGAAAGAAGTCAACGGAAAGAAAGAAAGAAAGAAAGAAAGAAAGAAGTCAGCGGAAGAAAGAAAGAAGTCAATGGAAAGAAAGAAAGAAAGAAAGAAGTCAATGGAAGAAAAGAAGAAGTCAATGGGAAAAAAAAGAAAGAAGTCAATGGAAGAAAAGAAGAAGTCATTGGAAAGAAAGAAAGAAAGAAAGAAAGAAACTAAGAAGTCAATGGAAGAAAAAAAAAGTCAAAAGAAAGAAAGAAAGAAAGAAAGAAAAAAGAAGTCAATGGAACGAAAGAAAGAAATCAATCAACGGAAGAAAAAAAGAAGTCATTGGAAAGAAAGAAAGAAAGAAACTAAGAAGTCAATGGAAGAAAAAAGAAGTCAAAAGAAAGAAAGAAAGAATGTAATCAAAGGAAAGAAAGAAAGAAAGAAAGAAAGAAAGAAAGAGACATGAAACGATTTAGGAAAAGAAAGAAAATAGATGAATATAAAGAAAAGAAAAAAAGTTGAAAATCTATAGAAAGATGAAAAAAAAAATGATAGAATGAAGGAACGAAGAAAGGAATAAAGAGATTTGAAAAGAAAGAAAGAGAGAAAGAAAGAAGAAAATTGTAAAAAAAAAAGAATAGAAAGATGTGTATAAAGTAAACAAGAAAGAAAGAAAAAAGTAGAAAAATCAAAATGAAAGAAAAAAAAACAAGGTTGTGAAGAAAGAATGAAAGAATGAAATAGGCGGAAAAAATTGAATGAATAAAGAGGAAGACGTGCAGAAAGAAAGAAAAAACAAAGATCTAGAGTTTTTGTTTAATGTCATGTCAACCTTCATGGGTTACTTAATACCAAAACGATCATAGAAAAAACAGCAGTGACATTATTCGACCAACAGCTCGTCGGAGGTGGGGTGGGGGGATAAGTTAGTTTATATCTTTCCTAGTGAATGAGTCCAAAAGTGAAAGAATTCGCGAATTGCTGTTCGGACACGGTTGCTACAATGTCACAGTCTTGCGCGTTAACCACTACGCTACGGGGACTCCCGCAACAAGAGGATGAAACAAATCGGAAGAAAGATTGGGTTGGTGTCTACATAACTCATAAGCAGCAAATGGTAAAACAAAAGAAGAGAAAAATCGAGAACACAACAGAATTTCATGGAGAAAACAAGAGAAAAAATGGGTAACAAAAAAAATGGTGTTCGATGATTCTGATTATAACGAAAAATGGGTGATCAGTTATCGTCTGCTTCATTAATTCAGGGACAGTTATATTTTTGTTGTTATTGCGCCAGTTCAGAATCGGATTTGAGTCGTGGGATAGAAACTATTCTCATTTGAATGAAAGATAAAAATCAAAAGAAAAAAAGAGACAGAAATCGAGGGAAGAAAATCTAGTCAAAATGAATTGGGAGGGGGGAGACAATGGAGACGAAAAGAAGAGACAATTATTATGTGACGTGTGCAGAAACTAATTATGAAAGACTATAAGAAACGAAAGGCAAAATGAATGGCTCATCGCCATTTTCTACTGCATTGTTATAAGAAAAGTTTGTTTTGGTCTGCTTATTTAATGGCATATGAACCTACATGGATTATTTAATGCCAAAGCCGTCCTTTTAGTAGGATAATTGTATTATTTAACTCATTGTGTCTATCTTTTGTCTATGTTTTTGTCTGACTTTTTTGTCTATCTTTTTGTCAATCTTTTTGTCTAACCTTTGTCTAACTTTCTTGTCTATCTTTTTGTCAAACATTTTTGTCTATCTTTTGTCTATCATATGTCTAACTTTTGTCTAACTTTTTTGTCTATCTTACGTCTATTTTGTCTGTCTTTTTTTTCTATCAGTTGTCTATCTTATGTCTAACTTTTTGTCTATATTTTGTCTATCTTTTGTCTAACTTTTGGTCAAAACTTTTGTCTATCTTTTGTCTGTCATTTTTGTCTAACTTTTTTGACTAATTTTACCAATTGTCTAATTTTGCTATATCTTTGTCTATCTTTGTCTACGTTTTTGTCAATCTTTTTGTCTATCTTTTTGTCGATTTTTGTGTAACTTTTGTCGATTTTTTGTCTAACTTTTGTCTAATTTTTTGTCTTTTGTCTAATCTTTGTCTAATTTTTTGTCTAAATTTTTTGTCTAACCTTTTGTATAACTTATGTCTATCTTATGTCTAACTTATGTCTATTTTATGTCTTTTTTTGTCTAACCTTTTGTCTAACTTATGTCTAAACTTATGTCTAACCTTTGTCTAATTTTTTTGTCTAACTTTTTTGTTTAACTTTTTTGTCTATCTTATGTCTAACCTTTGTCTAACTTTTTTGTCTAACTTTTTGCCTATCTTTTGTCTATTTTATGTCTAACTTTTTGTCAAACTTTTTTGTCTATCTTTTGTCTATCTTATGTCTAACCTTTGTCTAATTTGTTGTCTAACTTTTTTCTATCTTTTGTCTATATGTTGTCTATCTTTTGTCTATCTTCTTTGTCTATCTTTTTGTCTATCCTTTTGTCTAACTTTTTGTCTATCTTATGTCTAACTTTTTGTCTATCTTATGTCTAACTTTTTGTCAAACATTTTGTCTATCTTTTGTCTATCTTATGTCTAACCTTTTGTCTAACATTTTGTCTAACTTTTTGCCTATCTTTTGTCTATTTTATGTCTAACCTTTTGTCAAACTTTTTTGTCTATCGTTTGTCTATCTTATGTCTAACCTTTGTCTAATTTGTTGTCTAACTTTTTTTCTATATGTTGTCTAACTTTTTTCTATCTTTTGTCTATATGTTGTCTATCTTTTGTCTATCTTCTTTGTCTATCTTTTTGTCTATCCTTTTGTCTAACTTTTTTGTCTAACTTTTTGTCTATCTTTTGTCTATCTTATGTCTAACTTTTTGTCAAACATTTTGTCTATTGTTTGTCTATCTTATGTCTAACCTTTGTCTAACTTTTTTTCTATATGTTGTCTAACTTTTTTCTATCTTTTGTCTATATGTTGTCTATCTTTTGTCTATCTTCTTTGTCTATCTTTTTGTCTATCCTTTTGTCTAACTTTTTTGTCTAACTTTTTGTCTATCTTTTGTCTATCTTATGTCTAACTTTTTGTCAAACATTTTGTCTATCGTTTGTCTATCTTATGTCTAACCTTTGTCTAACTTTTTGTCTAACTTTTGTCTAACTTTTGTCTAAATTTTTTGTCTATCTTTTTGTCTAAATTTTTGTCTATTTTGTCTTTTTTCTTATCTTATGTCTAACCTTTGTCAAATTTTTTGTCTATCTATTTGTCTAACTTTTTGTCTATTTTATGTCTTACTTTTGGTCTTACTTTTGTCTAACTCTTTTGTCTATCTTTTTTCTAACCTTTTTGTCTATCTTTTTGTCTTACTTTTTTGTCTATCCTTTCGTCTAACTTTTTTGTTTAACTTTTTTGTCTATCTTATGTCTAACCTTTGTCTAACTTTTTTGTCTATCGTTTGTCTATCTTATGTCTAACCTTTGTCTAGTTTCTTTGCTAACTTTTCGTCTAACTTTTTGTCTATCTGTTGTCTAACTTTTTTGTCTAATTTTTTGTCAAACGTTTTTGTCTATCTTTTGTCTATCTTATGTTTAACCCTTGTCTAACTTTTTGTCTAACTTTTGTCTAAATTTTTTGTCTATCTTTTTGTCTAAATTTTTGTTTAACTTTTTTGTCAATCTTTTTTTCTATCTTATATAAAATCTTTTTTTCTATCTTATATGAAATGGTTAGCATTGTCAAATTTTAATTATTTATCTATTTATTTTATTTATTTATCTATTGTCTATCTTATGTCTAACCTTTGTTTAATTTTTTTGTCTATCTATTTGTCTAACTTTTTGTCTATCTTATGTCTAACTTTTGTCTACCTCTTTTTACTAACCTTTTGTTTAACCTTTTTGTTTATCTTTTTGTCTAACTTTTTTGTCTATCCTTTTGTCTAATTTTTTGTCTATCGTTTGTCTATATTATGTCTAACCTTTGTATAACTTTTTGTCTAACTTTTGTCTAACTTTTGTCTAATTTTTTTGTCTATCTTTTTGTGTAAATCTTTGTCTAACTTTTTTGTCTTTTTTCTATCTTATGCAAACCTTTGTCAAATTTTTTTGTCTATTTATTTGTCTATTTTATGTCTTACTTATTTATTGTCTATTTATTTATCTATTTTATGTCTTACTTTTGGTCTAACTTTATGTCTATCTTTTGTCTATCTTTTTTGTCTATCTTTTGTCTATCTTTTGTCTAACTTTTTTGTCTAACGTTTTGTCTATCTTTTTATCTAACTTTTTTGTCTATCGTTTGTCTAACCTTTGTCTAACTTTTTTGTCTATCGTTTGTCTATCTTTTTTGTCGAAACTTTTCTTTTATCTTTTTGTCTAATTTTACCAATTACTTTTCTTTTGTCTAACTTTTTGTTTATCTTTTTGTCTACGTTTTTGTCTAACGTTTTTGTCTATCTTTTGTCTATATTATGTCTAACATTTGTCTAACTTTTTGTCAAAGTTTTTATCTAACTTTTTTGTCTAACTTTTTGACTAACTTTTTTTGTCTAACTTTTTTCTCTAACTTTTGTCTACCTTTTTTATCTATCTTTTTTTTTTTTATCTTTTTGTTTAACTTTTTTGTCTAACTTTTCCAATTGTCTAATTTTACTAATTACAAGGGATCTATTGTCTAACTTTTCTGTCTATCTTATGTCTAACTTTTTGTCAACCTTTTTATCTATCTTTTTGTCTATGTTTTTGTCGATCTTTTTGTCTATCTTTTTGTGTAACTTTTTGTGTATGTTTTTTTCTATCTTTTTTGTATGACTTTTTTGTCTATTTTTGTCTATCTTATGTCTAACTTTTTTCTAAATTTCTTGTCTATCTTTTGTCTATCTTTTGTTTTTTTTTGTCTATCTTTTGTGTATCTTATGTCTAACTTATTTGTCTATCTTTTGTCTATCTTATGTCTAACGTTTCGTCTAACTTTTTGTCTATCTTTTGTCTATCCTATGTCTAACTTTTGTCTAACTCTTTTGTCTATCTTCTTGTCTAACTTTATCGTCTATCGTTTTATCTAACTTTTTGTTTAACTTTTTGTCTATCTTTTGTCTAAATTTTGGTGTATCTTTTGTATATATTTTGTGTGTCTTTTTGTCTATCTTTCTTCTGTCATTTGTCTATCTTTTGTCTAACTTTTTTGCCAATTATTAGGGATCTTTTGACTATGTTTTTATCTATCTTTTGTCTAACTTTTTGTCTATCTTTTTGTCTATCTTTTTGTGTATTTTTTTTTCTAGCTTTCGTTTATCTTGTGTCTATCTTTTTGTCAAACTTTTTTTCTATTTTTTGTCTTTTTTTATTTATCTTTTGTCTAGCTTTTCGTCTAATTTTTTGTCTATCTTTTTTTTTATACTAAGAATTGGATATAAACCTTCGTACGTCATTTAATGCCAAAGCCATCCTTATAGAAGAACTGCAGTTGTATTATTTAACCCATTACTGGGAGGATAAGGGGTTATATTCCTTTCGAAATATTTTTTTGATGAAAAGCAAACGAGATAGCATGACTGGGGTTAGAACTTGCGTATTACGATATTGCAGTGCAACACTTTACCAACTACACCACGGGACTACCTCTTCTTTAGCAGAAAAGGGTAGCTGCAGAATACCAGCATTCTTTATTTTTCTTTTCTTTAAGTTAGTGTAATTCTTTGAAGAAAAACGGCAAATTTATTCATAGATGTCCGGTCTATGGGGTCAAAAATATATATTTAAGATATTGTTTAAAGAGCTTCTAAACTATATCAATACAAAAAACATTGATATTCTAACTATTATAAAATGTTTACCGATTTAAAATGATCGTGAACATAATTAATACTTTGACTCTTAAAATCTTGCAGAGGGGTAAGACCCCACCCCAACAAGTGTCTTGGATATGACACAAAAAATCAGATGGTGAGGTTCCAGTAATACTGGAGCTTTGGGGAATGCGGAGTACCCCTTCATTACCACCGCTCCCTGGTCCATTCTGGCCCAGAGTGGTAGCACCTGATAAGGGTCCTATCTATGGGTTGAACAGAATTAAACTGCATACTTATGCTAAACTGATTTTTTAAAATTTGAACTGCGTTACTAAACTGAATTGCCTGAAAGAGAAATTTTTTAGACAATCAAACTGTATACTAACATTTAAATTGCATACATATGCTAAACTGAATTGTTTGAAATGGAACTGTGTTTGACATTGAGACTGTACTTACACTAAACTGAATTGTTTGATATAGAAGTGTTTTGACATTTAACTGTGTGTAAACAAAATCTAAACTTATACTTATTCTTAACTGAATAGGCTGTATTAGAACTGTTTGACTAAACTAAATAGCTTGAAATAGAAATGTTTTTGACAATTAAACTGTGTACTCATGCTAAACTGAATTGTTTGAAATAGAACTCATAATCATAATTATTAAACCAAATTCGACATGAAATATCTTAACAAGGGTCTACATGCCGTAAATCCAATCTAATTATCCAACCAACCAACCACCTAACCAACTAAACAACACGCTCTTTATGTCCAAGAAGATAAAAGTGAATGGAGAAAATAGGCAACAAGCACTCTTACAAAAGAGAGAGAGGGAGAGAAAATACAAACATGATAATGTTAATTATTTAAATGAGTAAAAAGTAGATTGAATGAGAAAGCATAATAGAGAGAGAGAGAGACAGAGAGAGAGAGAGAGAGACAGAGAGAGACAGAGACAGACAGACAGACAGAGACAGAGACAGAGAGTGAGAGATCGAATATGGCAACAATAATAAAAAAAATAAAAGCTGACATGAGTGAGTGGAAGAAAGAGAATAAGTATATGTGGGGGAAAGTGAGAAAGACTGAAAGAGAGAGAGAGAAAGAGAAAGAGAGAGAATGAATGAATGTGATGATGATGATGATGATGATGATGATGATGAATAAAACGTATAGAAATAAACAGAGAATAAGTGAATTAGAGATCATAAAAGGATGAGATCAATATATATATATATATATATATATATATATATAAGTTTAAAAACTAATATATATTTATTTATTAATATATAATAACTCCATCACAGATACTGAGTACTCTCTAAATTTTACCGCATTTGGTCTGTCACAAACCCATCAAGTGAGATAGTGACAACCATACGCTGTTGTAATATATACGTATATATATATGTGTGTGTGTGTGTGTGTGTGTGTGTGTGTGTGTGTGTGGAGAAATGGTAAATTTTGGGGGAATCTGAAAAGATGATTAAAATCAGTGGAAAGTGAATAAATCAAACACTGTTAATAAAGAACGAAATATTACCACTAAACCCGTTGTAAATGTTAGATTTATCTTCTTATTTTTATCATATATATATATATATATATATATATATATATATATATAAGAGAAGGAGGGTGAGAGAGACAGACAGACTAAATAAGATGTCCTTGAAGCTTAAAATGAACCTAGAAACACATTGTTAAGCATGTGTTTGCGTGTGTGTGCGCTTCTGTAAAGAGTGAGAGAGAGAGAGAGAGAAACAGAGAGAGAGCTTTTCTGATGATGATAATAAATATAATGTATTGAAATGAATTAAAAGAAAGAGAATAACTGAGAGAGAGACAGATAAATGATGATACTGATAAAAAATATAAAGAGAGAGAGAGAGAGAGAGAGAGAGAGAGAGAGAGAGAGAAGGAGAGTCTGGGATTTAACAGAATCTGTGCCATTCTTTCAACCAATGAAGCGATTCTTTATGACTTTTCCGTCAAATGAACCGAGAATAAAACAAAAGTGGCATGAAGAATTCGATTAAAGTTGTAAATCAAAATTAGAATCTGTGATTTGTTTATCGACTTCAAAGATTTAAAGCCAGCCTCGGCTCATTATTTGGACAGAAATGTCTCAATTATGTAAAAAAAGAAATCCCTAGAGGGTCCTAAATCGCTGTAATATATCCGTAATACAATATATCCAAATAATGAACAGTAGTTTTCTTTCTCAAGTTTTTCCCACTTCTCTGTTCGTCTGCAAAGCAGCTCTGTCGATTGGGGTCGTGGCTGTTGCATACGCTGATTGCATCTCGGCTGAGGGTGTAAGAACTCCCTCCACCAATGAGTATCCTAGATATGACACTAAACTGGATCTGATGTTTAGACTCCGGTCTTGCAGCTTTGGGAAATGGGAAAAACTTCTTCATTGTCATTACTCCCGATCCACTCTGACTCGGAGTGGCAATATTTGTTAGAGTCCAAACTATGTGTCAAATAGAACTGTTTAATCATTTACTAAACTGTAAACCATTTAACTGTGTGGAAATAAATAATTAATATCAAATTGAATAATTAGTATTAGATAAAAATGCTTGAAACCATTTTACCATGTGCAAACAAATGAGCTCTGGCTCATTTTAAAAAATACTCTCACCTACAACCTATTCGTTTACAAATTATATATATATATATATATATATATATATATATATATATATATATATATATATATTGGTAGCATTTCCATTTTTAAATATTTGTTTAAATAGGACAGAGATTTCATTATCAAAATTATATATATATATATATATATATGCTAATTTAGCATTAAATAACCTATAAGGGTTTATATGCCATTAAACTTAACCAACCAACAAACTAACCAATCATTGTCTCTATTTGGGGCCAAAAGTACTTGGGAAAATACGGCGCCTTCTTAAATTTATTTCATCTAAAAGTCAAACGACTCATACGAAGGCTTGAATGGATCAAAGATAAAATTAGCAGACAGGAAATGTCTATTTTATTTTGTCAAACTCATTTAAAAACGAAAATACTCCCCATATATCTGTCTATCAGTCCTGCTCTCAGATGGAGCGGGTATTCCTTGGCGATACTCATTTCTCCTTGACCCAGATCTCTGACCAATGCAGATGTGCCTATTGCAGCGTAAAACTTAAACAGGAAAAAATTACATTTAGTATTATGACCCAGATTGTATGATAAAAAGAACGATATCTTGCAAAAGCATAAACAACAATGCGACAAGGTAACCTGACCTTGACATAATCATCGCCTGAATGAATTAATTAAAATGACTAAATCCTGATTATAGCTAAAAGCATTGTAATAATTATCTTGGCTTCTGCTTGTGTTAAACTGTTCATTCTTCTACTTTTTGTTACCATGTCTTTTCTTTCCTTGAAAATTATTCTCGCTGACTGAGTCTGTCAGCTTCTTTCTTCATATATTTATCTACAGAGAAACAGACTGAGAGAAAAAAAAATGTTCATCGGTAACAGTTGATTATCTATCTATCTATGTCTGTTCCTATCTCTGTCTGTCTGTCTGTCTGTCTCACTCTCTCTCTCTATATATATATATATATATGTTTGTACACACACACACACACACACACACACACACACACACACACACACATATATATATAATGTTTAAATCTATCTATGTTCCTTTTCTCTCCCTCTCTCTCTCTCTCTCTCTCTACACACACACACACACACACATATATATATATATATATATATATATATTTTAAGCCAACATTTTTAAATTCAGAGTTTTCCTTCTCATTGAATGGTTGCCATACCAAGGTTAAGGAATCCAGGCGACCCTACTGTTTCTCTATAGCAGGAGGAAGAATCATTGGATCAATACCTTTCTCAGGGATATTAGAGCTATGTGAAATGCAAACAGCCTAATCTTGGATCTGAACTCGGGTCACCGAATCCATTTCCTTCGGCAATAACCGTAACACTACGAGTATCTATCAACATATCTCTTTCAGTCTGGTTCTATCTATCTATCTATCTATCTATCTATCTATCTATCTCTTTCAGTCGGGTTCTATCTATCTATCTATCTATCTATCTATCTCTTTCAGTCAGGTTCTATCTATCTATCTATCTATCTCTTTCAGTCGGGTTCTATCTATCTATCTATCTAGCTATCTCTTTCAGTCGGGTTCTATCTATCTATCTATGAGTTTGTTCCAGTGCATCTATCTATCTATCTATGTTGTCAGCTTTTGTTTTGCAAATAATGTTATATTTTGTGGAACAGTATAAGTTGATGGCTAATAAGGTTCATGCAAAACATTCAGATCCATCAACGGCAGCTTCGCAAGAATCTATCTATCAATCTCTCTCTCTCTCTCTCTCTCTCTATATATATATATATATATATATATGTGTGTGTGTGTGTGTGCGTGTGTGTGTTGTGTGTGTGTGGCAACACCGTGAGTAGGGCTATTTTCTCAAGTTTTGTATCTCAAGGGCTCCTATCTCAAGATGTTTATCGTAAGTTTATTTCGAAGCAATAAAACTTCCCCCAGAACAAATCCTGTGGCACCAAATTTTCTTCGACTCAGCGTCCTGATTCAAGTCATCATTTTTTTAAACCATTAACTTTTTTATCTTTGTTTTATTTTCTTGTCTTGAAGTGTTGATTTTGATCAAATTTATTCACAGTGTTCACAATAAGGTTATTAAAAAAGTGAAATAAAAAATAATGTGGCTAGTTATTTCGGGACTCGGGAAAATCAGCTCGTTTAGTATTAGAAATATATCTAGAAATGTAAGAATAATTATGGGACAAAATAGATTTACACATTATTCATTTCAGACTTGTTAAATACTGCTTTAATGTAGATACTTTTTAAAGACTTCTCGCTTAATATTACCTCTGCTCCATAATAGATGTTACATTTACTTCAAGATATATATATAGAATTGTACAAGCCATTATGGACCAAAATAGTTTCATTCATTGTTCCTTTCTGCTTTGGTATATACAGCTACAGTCTCGATACTTTTAGAACACACATCGTTGGTATGTACGGAGTTAAGTACAAGCATTCAATCAAACTGACAAGTATATATATATATATATATATATATACGTGGAACCACCATTCCTGTGTGATTACGCAACATCAAGAAACAGTTGCTATGACATCAACAGCCGAAAGTAAACGCGTTTTTAAATCACAAACTGCACTAAAATGAAGATGAACGAACGTCCAGTGTAATCTCTGCTTTTAGTTGATCTGGCGTATATATATATATATATATATATATATATATTGCTTTTAAATACCCTGTCCGGTGGCAAAAGCTGCTTGGTAGCGCCAGGAGTGGCAGTACCGACTTGAACTACCGAAACTGTGTTATCACCCTGGTTAGCGGCTGATGAGGGTAGGGTATCGCACGTGCTTTCTCACTGTTGTATATTGACGAACGACCCGGCTGGGCTGTCAAAATAGGAAATGCACCTATGTAAATAACCGGTGCATCCGGCCGAGGAATAGCAGAGTGTAGCCTTGACCGTGGATTGGTTGAATGAGTGCAATTTGTGACGCCCACAAGAAGAAGGTGGACGAAAAACTATTATATAACTCGGTGAAGACAGGAAGTCAGTTAGTTTGAAGACCAGACCAGTTGGTGACAAGATGCGGTAGAGAAAGCCAGCCCCCAGCAGGAGGAGCGCTCAGGCCCCCGAATGAGCAGTTGGGGATCAGACGAGTTGGAGATAAGACGTGGTAGAGAAAACCAGCACCCAGAGAGGCTGGGCTCCAGGCTCCCGGTTGAGCAGCCCAGGAGAACGGGAAAGAAACGCTGATGGCCATAAGAGTGGGGGTCAATATGTTGCAGTTCTGTTCGGTCTCCAACTCCCTCTCATACACAACCCTTTCAATAAAGTGAGATGTATATTTTTCTAAAAGACTGTGTCGTCTTTATTATTGTGTCGTCGTTATGATATGTTTATGAATGCATCTGCATATGAGAATACAACATATCGCACGTGCTTTCTCACGATGTATAATGAATATATATATATATATATATATATGAAGCAAAGTAGAAAGAACCAAATTATCCAAATTTGATGAATATATTATGAAAATCGACGTTGCACGTTTCTGTTTTAATAACCTTCTTCAGGACTTTAAATTCATGAAAAGGATTGTAAAAATAGCGATGGATGTTTGTGTATAAAAATAAACATTCATAACAGTATATTCATTGTTCTTATATACGAATCTTTCTTTTTTCCTGCTTTTCTGCTTTTCTTCATGTTGTTGAATATGATTTCCTTATTGACTTCCATATCATATAATCCAAAGTCATATTCTCTCAGGTTGATCTATTTCAAAAAAATAAAAATCCTCTCCGAGCAAGTCATTTGTCCTTGAGATTTTTCTGGATTCAACGTCCTGGATTTGCACCTTCCTGAATAATTTATCATTTTAACTGATTAACTTTTATAGATTTGTTTATTTTTATACCCTAAAGTGTTTGGGCTGTAGAATACACCGACTCCATCTCTGCAGAGGAGTAAGATCCCGCTCCCAAACGGGTGTCCTGGATATGGCACAAAACATTGTGATTGTGAGGCTCCAGTATAGTTTGCTCTTAGAGGAATGCAGAGTACTCCTTCATTGCCATTGCTCCCATGCCCACTCTGACCCGGAGTGGTAGCACCTGATAGAGTCCTATCTATGGGTCAAAAAGAATTGTGTGACATTTAAACCGAGAGAAAAGAAATGATTTATGTTAAATTGAATTGTTTGAAACAGAACTCTTTCATTTAACTATTAAAACAAATGACTGATATTTAATTGAATTTTTAGTGATACATAGCAATACTTGAAACCATTTAACTTTTTTGACTTGTGCTAAATTGAATTGCAAGAAATAGAACTGTTTCGTCATTTAACTGTGTGTATCTACAAAATATGTTTACAAATCATATATTTAATATATATGTAAAAACAGGATTTGGCATTAAATAACCAACAATGGTTGATATGCCATAAAACCAAAACAAACTTAAAGAATTGATTTAGATCAATTTTGCTCACGGTGTTCTTAATAATGTCACACGAAGAAAAGATAAAATAAATTTAAATCAAATTAAAAAAAAAATAACGTGGCAAGTTATTTCAGGCCTATGAAAATTAGCCCAAATAAAGCAAACGAATCTTTTTTATAAAAAGAGTCAGACGAATAGATATCTGGCTGAGATAATAAGAATGAATAATTTCTAGAATTCTCAAATGCGTTTTACTTCCTGTTTTCCAAAGAACATAATTTTGTTCCAACTGAATAAATAAATTTTGAATATGAATATGTTTTTCTGCTTATTATTATATTACAAGTTATTTTGAACAAATCCTGGAAGCAGCATCTCAAGAAATAACAGTGCTGCGGCCATTTATCTTCCAACTAAAAACAAAACAAAATGAGACGAACAAGACATGCGAGACACTACTGGAGACGGAAGGATGATCTCATAAGTGACGTTCTTCTATGGACCCCAGCTATGTGCGGACACAGGATGTAGTTTGGGGGACCTGCCGGGAGCAATGGATGAGAGGGACGGATGGAGGAAGGGAAGGAAATCAGTGCTGTCAGCGCAATTTGATGATGATTATTCTATATGAAGAAAGTTGAATGAAAAACATCGAACCCAAAAGATTCGAGTCTCATTTAAGTTCTATGCCTGCTTGTACGTGTTTGAGTGTGTGGCTGTGTCAGTTGGCCAGTGTTATGTTCCACTGACCCAGACATTGAGTGATTAACATAAGAGATTCTAGGGGCGATTGAGACTGACGTTTAAAGTGCAAAAGAAATTTGTTTTGAAAAAAAAAACTCCCCCCCCAAAAAAAACAAAAAAAAAACACATAACGAAAAAAATGTCTTTTTTAGTTTATGTAGAGTAGTCAGTTGATAAGTATCAACTGTGCCATTGCATTGTGGCTGAGATTTGATGAATTATGTTTCGAACAAACGTGGTAAGATGTTGAAAATACAACGTTCATGGTTAATGAAATTAGAACAATCTGCCTCCGTTGATTAAATAAAGGTTTCAGTTCGAGATTCTATCTAGGCTACCGAGTTCGATATGAAACTTCGGAAGAAAGTCGAAGGACATATCAGCCAAAACGTTGTGAATATAACAATGAAGATAAAGACAATATTTCGAATATTCAAAGTGATGAAAAATCTTATATTCTAAATTGTAAAGATTGTAAATTATGTTAAAACACGAGTACGGGTACGGATCAAGGGTAAAGTGGGGCAATTCAGGGAAAGGAGTAGCGCTCTGCTCTACACTTTGGTGTAGTAGCTATTGAAAAGGGAGCCTTCGGGTCCCACTGGACTACGGTCTGTCAGCTTATATATATATATATATAGAGAGAGAGAGAGAGAGGAAGAGAAAACACACACACACACACACATATATATATATATATATATATATAAGTAGTAAGTTAGCGACCATAGTCGAGGGTGACCCGAAGGCTCCCTTTTCGATAGCTACTACACCAAGGTGTAGGGGAGGGCGCTGCTCCACTTTACCCTTGAACCGTACCTTATAATGCTGAGTGTTAAGCAAGGTGGTATCAAGTTCCATTTTTAAAGTCTTTGGTATGACTCGACCTGGGATTGAACCCAGATCTCCCGGGCCATTGGCGAACACTCTAACCGCTGGGCCAATGTCCCGGTTTATATATATATATATACATATATTACATGGTACAGTCTGAGAACCTGGGTTTCATGCAATTAACAATCGTCGGACAGGCTCTGCAATATATATACGTGTAATATATATATATATATATATATATATATATATATATATATTTCTATATGAGAATGCTCCATCATTGATATTGAGCACTATTTAACAATACTGCAATATTTGGTCCTCCATTAACTCACCATTAACTGAACCAGTAAGAACCATAAACCTCTTACATATATATATATATCATCATCATCATCATCAAGACGTGCCACCAGCACGGATATCCTTGACCATCTCTCGCCACTTTTCCCTATCGTTCATCACCTCCGGCAGGTCTTCTGGGTTACATCCTGTGTCCTCATATAGCTGCTGTATGTAAGTTCGGGCTGGTCGTCCTGCTTTTGCTTGGCCATATGTGGGGGTCCATAGTAGCACGTCACTAACGAGCTCGTCTTTGCTTCTCCAGCAGTGTCCGGCGTGTCTGGCTCGTCTGACCTGTATAGTTTTCGTGATGGGAGGTAGGTGGCCGTACAGTTGGCGTCTCGTGGGGTGTTGTCGCCAGGACTTGTTCAGTATTGCTCTCAACATTCTTGTGTAGTTGCCGTCAAGTTTCTTCTCCAGCCGTTTGGTTAGCGTCCATGTAGTGCATCCATATAGCAGTATCGATACAACTGCTGCCTGGAAGAAACTGCGCTTCATTTCATCGGTCAGGTCTGATTTCCATATTATTGAGAGCCTATCTATAGCCGTCCATGCTTTCGTCAGCCGTGTGTCTATGTCGTTTTCTGTTGATGAGACGCTACTTCCTAGGTAGGTGAATTTGTCCACTAGCCTCAGAGAGGCTCCGTCTAGAGTGGTAATGTTGCCCGTTTGGTTGTAACACATATATTCAGTTTTGTGCGCATTGACATGGAGGCCAATGCCTGCTGCAGCTCGTTCCAAGCTATGCAGTAGTGTCTCTGCTTGATTAGGCGTATTCGCCAGTAACGCTAAGTCATCAGCGTAGTCGGCGTCTGTGATTGTTTTTGCGGGGTACCTTTTGCTTCTTTTCTTAGTCAGCTCGAAGCCATTTTCTCTGATTTTGTCGATCGAAGTTCTAAGCACGTAGTCTAGACAGATGATAAAGAGGTATGGGGCTAGCGTGTCTCCTTGTAGTACTCCTGCAACAATGTCGAAGTATTCCGTGTCTCCATCTGGTGAACGTACCTTTACTTTTGTGTTTTTGTAGAGGATCATTATTGCTGCTACGGTTTCTTTTGGTAGGCCGTATGCTAGTAGGATTAGTTCCATTTTCCCTCTGTGGATGGAATCGAAGGCCTTGGTAAAGTCGACAAATAGTAATGTCGCCTGAAGGTTTTTTGCCCGGACGCCTTCAAGGATTCTACGGATGGTCAATATTTGTGAGGTTGTGGATCTATTTCTCCGGAAGCCATTTTGGTTTTTCCTAAGGATGTTGTCTATTTTGGGTTCTATGCGGTTTCGTAGAAGGGCATTGTAGATTTTGGCTGCTATGGATGTAAGCGTTATCCCTCGGTAGTTCTTGGCTAATCCGAGGTCGCCTTTTTTAGGGAAAGGAAGGATGCATCCCTTCATCCATCTTTCTATCCTATTTTGACTATAGACAGCGTTGCATTGCCGGAGCAGTATATCGTCGAATTTTCTAGTCTTCCACACTTCTGGGGGAATCTCGTCTAGCCCTGCAGCTTCCCTATTTTTAATTTTTTTAAGAACCGAGTCGAGTTCTTCTTTGGTGAAAGGCCCTAGTTTAATGTCTAATTGCTTACTGATAATTCTGGTGATCGGTGCATCCGTTATTTTCGGTGGGCTTCCTAGTAGATTTTTGAAATGCTGTTCCCACAGTTTTACTCTTTCTTGTTGGCTTGCAGCTTTCAATTTTGCTTTGGCTGTGCTCTTAATATATATATATATATATATATATATATAGTTCAGTGTTGATAAGTGTCACCCCTGATTTTAATGTATTTAGTAGTCCATGTGTATGTTTGTGAGGCTATGTACCCATGCGTTTGTAATAAATTTATATGTATGCTTGATGGATAAATAGTAGATTTTGGTGAATCTGACAAGAGGATAAAAACGAGTGTTTGATTTATCCACTTTTCCATGAATTTTTATCATGTATGTGTGGGAGCGAAATTATATGTGTGTCGTCTAGATTTATGTCCATGTGTTCTTCTTCAGTGTATGCATATATGCGTCAGTATATTTACCCCGTGTGCGTATGCATGTGAGCGTACATGCATGTGTGTACGTTCATCTCTACTTTTGAACGTGTGTGTGGGTGTGTGTGCGTGTGAGCGCGTGGATGTGTATTTGTCTTTGTGTATGTGTCTGTGCAATTGTGAGTGAGTGTGTGCGCGCATATACGTAAACTGTTGTATATGTTAATCTGTATGTATCTGACAGAGTGGGTGTCCATGTGAGAGTCTGTATGTGTCTTAGTAAATGAGTTTGTGTGTATGTGAGTGAAAGTGTGCATGTGCCTACATGCGTGTGTTTTTGCGAGCGTGTGTGTGGGTGCGGGAGTATGTATTTAAGTATGTATGTATGTGTGTGTGTGTGTGTGTGTGTGCCCGCAACACATGTATAATTGCAGGTGTGCCAATGTTAATTCCCCTTTTATTTAATCTCAGATATTAGCTTCGTTCCGTTTTCTATGTTCCAATTTTTTTAATAACACAATTGTTCTTCCTTTCGTTTCTCGTTTCTGCCTCTTCTAATTCATCTTTTTACAATAGTTTTTATTTTGTATTTCAGGCTGTTCTTATCTATCTATCTATCAATCTATCTATCTATTTATCTATCTATTTATCTTATAACATATACGATGTATTTAGAAGATTCTTTCTTTCTTTCTTTTTTTCTTTCTTATTGATTATTTAGTTCTAATTTCTTTTTCGTTTCTTTCTTTCTTTCTTTCTTTCTTTCTTTCTCATTGATTATTTAGATCTAATTTCTTTTTCGTTTCTTTCTTTCCTTCTTTCTCTCTTTCTTTCTTATTGATTATTTAGTTCTAATTTCTTTTTCGTTTCTTTCTTTCTTTCTTTCTTTCTTTCTTTCTTTCTTATTGATTATTTAGTTCTAATTTCTTTTTCGTTTCTTTCTTTCTTTCTTTCTTTCTTTCTTATTGATTATTTAGATCTAATTTCTTTTTCGTTTCTTTCTTTCTTTCTTTCTTTCTTCTTGATAATTTAGATCTAATTTCTTTTCCGTTTCTTATTTTCTTTCTTTCTTTCTTTCTTTCTTTCTTATTGATAATTTAGATCTAATTTCTTTTTCGTTTCTTTCTTTCTTTCTTTCTTTTTCGTTTCTTTCGTTTCTTTCTTTCTTTCTTTCTTTCTTATTGATAATTTAGATCTAATTTCTTTTTTGTTTGTTTGTTTGTTTGTTTGTTTGTTTCTTTCTTTCTTATTGATAATTAAGATCTAATTTCTTTTTCGTTTCTTTCTTTCTTTCTTTCTTTCTTATTGATAATTTAGATCTAATTTCTTTTTCGTTTCTTTCTTTCTTTCTTTCTTTCTTTCTTATTGATTATTTAGATCTAATTTCTTTTTCGTTTCTTTCTTTCTTTCTTTCTTTCTTTCTTATTGATTATTTAGATCTAATTTCTTTTTCGTTTCTTACTTTCTTTCTTTCTTTCTTTCTTATTGATTATTTAGATCTAATTTCTTTTTCGTTTCTTACTTTCTTTCTTTCTTTCTTTCTTTCTTTCTTTCTTTCTTCCTTATTGATAATTTAGATCTAATTTCTTTTTCGTTTCTTTCTTTCTTTCTTTCTTTCTTTCTTATTGATTATTTAGATCTAATTTCTTTTTCGTTTCTTTCTTTCTTTCTTTCTTTCTTTCTTATTGATTATTTAGATCTAATTTCTTTTTCGTTTCTTACTTTCTTTCTTTCTTTGTTTCTTTCTTTCTTTCTTATTGATAATTTAGATCTAATTTCTTTTTCGTTTCTTTCTTTCTTTCTTTCTTTTTCGTTTCTTTCTTTCTTTCTTTCTTTCTTTCTTTCTTTCTTTCTTTCTTATTGATAATTTAGATCTAATTTCTTTTTTGCTTGTTTGTTTGTTTGTTTGTTTCTTTTTTTCTTTCTTTCTTTCTTATTGATAATTTAGATCTAATTTCTTTTTCGTTTCTTTCTTTCTTTCTTTCTTTCTTTCTTTCTTTCTTATTGATAATTTAGATCTAATTTCTTTTTCGTTTCTTTCTTTCTTTCTTTCTTTCTTTCTTATTGATAATTTAGATCTAATTTCTTTTTCGTTTCTTTCTTTCTTTCTTTCTTATTGATAATTTATATCTAATTTCTTTTTCGTTTCTTTCTTTCTTTCTTTCTTATTGATAATTTAGATCTAATTTCTTTTTCGTTTCTTTCTTTCTTTCTTTCTTTCTTTCTTTCTTTCTTATTGATTATTTAGATCTAATTTCTTTTTCGTTTCTTTCTTTCTTTCTTTCTTTCTTCTTGATAATTTAGATCTAATTTCTTTTCCGTTTCTTATTTTCTTTCTTTCTTTCTTTCTTTCTTTCTTATTGATAATTTAGATCTAATTTCTTTTTCGTTTCTTTCTTTCTTTCTTTCTTTTTCGTTTCTTTCGTTTCTTTCTTTCTTTCTTTCTTTCTTATTGATAATTTAGATCTAATTTCTTTTTTGTTTGTTTGTTTGTTTGTTTGTTTCTTTCTTTCTTTCTTATTGATAATTAAGATCTAATTTCTTTTTCGTTTCTTTCTTTCTTTCTTTCTTTCTTATTGATAATTTAGATCTAATTTCTTTTTCGTTTCTTTCTTTCTTTCTTTCTTTCTTTCTTATTGATTATTTAGATCTAATTTCTTTTTCGTTTCTTTCTTTCTTTCTTTCTTTCTTTCTTATTGATTATTTAGATCTAATTTCTTTTTCGTTTCTTACTTTCTTTCTTTCTTTCTTTCTTTCTTTCTTTCTTATTGATAATTTAGATCTAATTTCTTTTTCGTTTCTTTCTTTCTTTCTTTCTTTTTCGTTTCTTTCTTTCTTTCTTTCTTTCTTTCTTTCTTTCTTTCTTTCTTTCTTATTGATAATTTAGATCTAATTTCTTTTTTGCTTGTTTGTTTGTTTGTTTGTTTCTTTTTTTCTTTCTTTCTTTCTTATTGATAATTTAGATCTAATTTCTTTTTCGTTTCTTTCTTTCTTTCTTTCTTTCTTTCTTTCTTTCTTTCTTTCTTATTGATAATTTAGATCTAATTTCTTTTTCGTTTCTTTCTTTCTTTCTTTCTTTCTTATTGATAATTTAGATCTAATTTCTTTTTCGTTTCTTTCTTTCTTTCTTTCTTATTGATAATTTATATCTAATTTCTTTTTCGTTTCTTTCTTTCTTTCTTTCTTATTGATAATTTAGATCTAATTTCTTTTTCGTTTCTTTCTTTCTTTCTTTCTTTCTTTCTTTCTTTCTTTCTTTCTTATTGATTATTTAGATCTAATTTCTTTTTCGTTTCTTTCTTTCTTTCTTTCTTTTTCTCTTTCTTTCTTTCTTATTGATTATTTAGATCTAATTTCTTTTTCGTTTCTTTCTTTCTTTCTTTCTTTCTTTCATTGATAATTTAGATCTAATTTCTTTTTCGTTTCTTTCTTTCTTTCTTTCTTTCTTATTGATAATTTAGATCTACTTTCTTTTTCGTTTCTTTCTTATTTTCTTTCTTTCTTTCTTATTGATAATTTAGATCTAATTTCTTTTTCGTTTCTTTCTTTCTTTCTTTCTTTCTTTCTCTCTTTCTTTCTTATTGATTATTTAGATCTAATTTCTTTTTCGTTTCTTTCTTTCTTTCTTTTTCTCTTTCTTTCTTTCTTATTGATTATTTAGATCTAATTTCTTTTTCGTTTCTTTCTTTCTTTCTTTTTCTCTTTCTTTCTTTCTTATTGATTATTTAGATCTAATTTCTTTTTCGTTTCTTTCTTTCTTTCTTTCTTATTGATAATTTTAGATCTAATTTCTTTTTCGTTTCTTTCTTTCTTTCTTTCTTTCTTTCTTTCTTATTGATAATTTAGATCTAATTTCTTTTTCGTTTCTTTCTTTCTTTCTTTCTTTCTCTCTTTCTTTCTTATTGATTATTTAGATCTAATTTCTTTTTCGTTTCTTTCTTTCTTTCTTTCTTTCTTTCTTATTGATAATTTATATCTAATTTCTTTTTCGTTTCTTTCTTTCTTTCTTTCTTTCTTATTGATAATTTAGATCTAATTTCTTTTTCGTTTCTTTCTTTCTTTCTTTCTTTCTTTCTTATTGATAATTTAGATCTAATTTCTTTTTCGTTTCTTTCTTTCTTTCTTTCTTTTTTTCTTTCTTATTGATTATTTAGATCTAATTTCTTTTTCGTTTCTTTCTTTCTTTCTTTCTTTCTTTCTTTCTTATTGATAATTTAGATCTAATTTCTTTTTCGTTTCTTTCTTTCTTTCTTTCTTTCTTATTGATTATTTAGATCTAATTTCTTTTTCGTTTCTTTCTTTCCTTCTTTCTCTCTTTCTTTCTTATTGATTATTTAGATCTAATTTCTTTTTCGTTTCTTTCTTTCTTTCTTTCTTTCTTTCTTTCTTTCTTTCTTTCTTTCTTATTGATTATTTAGATCTAATTTCTTTTTCGTTTCTTTCTTTCTTTCTTTCTTTCTTTCTTATTGATTATTTAGATCTAATTTCTTTTTCGTTTCTTTCTTTCTTTCTTTCTTCTTGATAATTTAGATCTAATTTCTTTTTCGTTTCTTACTTTCTTTCTTTCTTTCTTTCTTTCTTTCTTTCTTATTGATAATTTAGATCTAATTTCTTTTTCGTTTCTTTCTTTCTTTCTTTCTTTTTCGTTTCTTTCTTTCTTTCTTTCTTTCTTTCTTTCTTATTGATAATTTAGATCTAATTTCTTTTTTGCTTGTTTGTTTGTTTGTTTGTTTCTTTTTTTCTTTCTTTCTTTCTTATTGATAATTTAGATCTAATTTCTTTTTCGTTTCTTTCTTTCTTTCTTTCATTCTTTCTTATTGATAATTTAGATCTAATTTCTTTTTCGTTTCTTTCTTTCTTTCTTTCTTTCTTTCTTTCTTATTGATTATTTAGATCTAATTTCTTTTTCGTTTCTTTCTTTCTTTCTTTCTTATTGATAATTTAGATCTAATTTCTTTTTCGTTTCTTTCTTTCTTTCTTTCTTATTGATAATTTAGATCTAATTTCTTTTTCGTTTCTTTCTTTCTTTCTCTCTTTCTTTCTTTCTTTCTTATTGATAATTTAGATCTAATTTCTTTTTCGTTTCTTTCTTTCTTTCTTTCTTTCTTTCTCTCTTTCTTTCTTATTGATTATTTAGATCTAATTTCTTTTTCGTTTCTTTCTTTCTTTCTTTTTCTCTTTCTTTCTTTCTTATTGATTATTTAGATCTAATTTCTTTTTCGTTTCTTTCTTTCTTTCTTTCTTTCTTTCATTGATAATTTAGATCTAATTTCTTTTTCGTTTCTTTCTTTCTTTCTTTCTTTCTTATTGATAATTTAGATCTAATTTCTTTTTCGTTTCTTTCTTATTTTCTTTCTTTCTTTCTTATTGATAATTTAGATCTAATTTCTTTTTCGTTTCTTTCTTTCTTTCTTTCTTATTGATAATTTATATCTAATTTCTTTTTCGTTTCTTTCTTTCTTTCTTTCTTATTGATAGTTTAGATCTAATTTCTTTTTCGTTTCTTTCTTTCTTTCTTTCTTTCTTTCTTTCTTTCTTTCTTTCTTTCTTATTGATAATCTAGATCTAATTTCTTTTTCGTTTCTTTCTTTCTTTCTTTCTTTTTTCTTTCTTATTGATAATTTAGATCTAGTTTCTTTTTCGTTTCTTTCTTTCTTTCTTTCTTTCTTTCTTATTGATAATTTAGATCTAATTTCTTTTTCGTTTCGCTTCTTTCTTTCTTTCTTTCTTTCTTTCTTATTGATTATTTAGATCTAATTTCTTTTTCGTTTTTAGAATTCTTTCTTTCTTTCTTTCTTTCTTTCTTTCCTAATCTCACACACTCATCTTACCATTTTCCATGCGTGAGGTTCTTCACCTTCCTAACACAAATCCAATAAACAGAACAAACAGATTAACTCGATAATAATTCAATCATTTGTTCATTTATTCATCCATTTATAATTGATTGAGATTTTGATTAGACTCTTCCATTTTCAACTTTATTCCACCATTTTCTTTTATTTATTCATTTATTTTTGTCTATCCTTTCATGTTTGTTTCATTTTGTTGCAAATAAAGCGAACATTATTGTTTTGCACTTGTATTTAGTCGGGCGACAATTTTGCATGACTGTCACGTATTTACGAAGACCGTGACGATTTACGGAGATGAAAACGGTGTTAGGTGAAAAAATGTCACCTGCGTCTATTGTTTCCGCAGTTTACAGTCACACTTGCGACAGAGACGGACGAGTTATTTGTCAATTGATTGTTGTCTTCGAATGAAAGAAACGATCACCCAGATAACAACGGGAAACACAATACGTATATAGGAGGTGCTTGTAGAGTAACGGTTATCGTTGTAGGAAATAGACCCAGTGACTGGAGTTGAAATCCTTGATGAGGCTGTGTGTGTTTCACGTTGTGCCAATACCCGTCTAAAAGTTATGAATTCAATTATTCTCCTCGTATCGGTACCTCGGGTGGTGTAATGGTTAACAAGCTAGACTAGCAAACCTTCAAGGGTGAGTTCAAGTTTCATTAGTCACCCAATTCATGACGCCACGTGTGACATCAAAGCAAAAAGCCTAGTAAATTACAACTATTCTCCTCTTATGGGTAACTAGTAGAGCAGACTGCGCGCTTTATTGTTGCATTGACAATAGGTCAAGATGAAGGTGACCTCTGAATTCAAAATAGCTCTGCTCTGTTTAAAGAACTGCTCTTGTGTAGCGGAGGTGTTGGGTAAATACAAAGATATCTCCTTCTTCTTTTAATGGTATCTCAACCTTAGCGGGTTATTTAGTACCAAACCCAACTTTGTAGAAGAGCTTTCGGGGTACTATTTTACCCATATCTTTTCTAGGGTATTAGTTAGAAAGTGACCGTAATAACACGACTGGAGTTCAAATTTACGCGGGGTCTCTCTCTATCTCTTTCTGTATATATATATATATATATATGTGTGTGTGTGTGTGTGTGTGTGTGCGTGTGTGTGTCCGTACGCGCGTGTGTATTAAGGCATATTTGATTAAAGAATTGAGACATTTTGTCTACATATTTTTATATTCATCCTTTCAAGTTGTCGTAGCTGGAAACCAATTAATTGTGCAAGGTTTATTAACCAATTTCGGCCAGATAACATAACATCAATACGGCAACTTGAAAGCATAAATACAAAAATATATAGACAAAAAATGTCTATATTGTTTAATCAAATATATATATAGACAGATAAGTGAGACTAAGTGTGTGTGTGTCTATGTCTATGTACGTGAGAACATATATATATATATATATATATATATAGTAACAGTGTTGGTTGCCACTGATTCACTTTGTAGGTTTGTGGCCAACCAAGTGCGATATAATTTGGAGAGTGCTCAATATCTATGATAGAGCTATTATATCATACACCACTTACACATACACACATAATAATACGCAACTATAAATCACACAAACACACAGATGCACGCATGCACACACCCACACATACACAATCACAAGCACACGTAAAGATTTCTACACAATTCTAACGATTTTTGACTGTATTTTTCGATATTCGTTATCTGCCTGAAGATTGTTGTTTGTAAAAACTTCATAAAACCAAAGGTCGCTGACAAACTTCCATGGCATTGAATATATAAATCTAATATATATATATATATCATCATCATCATCATATCGTGCTGGCAGCACGGATATCCCTGACCCTCTCTCGCCACTCCTCCCTATCGTTCATCGCCCTAGGTAGGTCTTCCGGACAACAACCTGTATCCTCACATAGCTGCTGAATGTACGTTCGAGCTGGTCGTCCTGCTTTTGCGCGGCCATGTGTGGGGATCCATAAGAGTACATCTCTTATGAGTTCATCTCTGCTTCTCCAGCAGTGTCCTGCATGTCTGGTTCGTCTAACTTGGATAGTTTTCGTGATAGGTGGCAGGTGGCCGTACAGTTGGTGTCTTGTGGGGTGTTGCTGCCAGGACTTGTTCAGGATTGCACGCAGCATTCTTGTGTAATTGCCATCTAGCTTCTTCTCCAGCCGTTTTGTTAGCGTCCATGTAGTGCATCCATATAGCAGTATCGATGTGACCGCTGCCTGGAAGAAACTGCGTTTCATTTTATCGGTTAGGTCTGATTTCCATATAATCGATAGCCTATTGATAGCTGTCCATGCTTTCGTTAACCTCGTTTCGATGTCCTTTTCAGTTGATTCGACGCTGCTTCCTAGGTATGTGAATTTGTCTACTAGTTTAAGTGGGGTTCCTTCTAGAGTGGAGATGTCCCCCATTTGGTTATAGCACATATATTCCGTTTTGTGTGCATTAACATGGAGGCCTATGCTTGCTGCTGCTCGTTCCAAACTATGCAGAAGTGTTTTCGGCTTGGTCAGGTGTATTTGCCAGTATCGCTATGTCATCGGCGTAGTCGGCGTCGGTAATTGTTGTTGCAGGGTATCTTCTGCTTCTTCTCTTCGTCAGTTCGAAGCCATTCTCTTTGATTTTGTCAATCGATGTTCTAAGTACGTAGTCTAGACAAATGATAAAGAGGTACGGGGCCAGCGTGTCCCCTTGTAGTACTCCTGCAACAATGTCAAAGTATTTTGTGTCTCCATCCGGTGATCGTACTTTTACTTTAGTGTTTCTATAGAGAATCGTTATTGCCGCTACGGTTTCTTTAGGTATGCCGTACGCTAGTAGGATTTGTTCCATCTTTCCTCTGTGAATGGAGTCGAAAGCCTTGGTAAAGTCGACAAATATTAATGTCGCTTGTAGGTTCTTTGCCCGTACACCTTCAAGGATTCTGCGGATGGTTAATATTTGTGAGGTCGTGGATCTATTTCTTCGGAAGCCATTTTGGTTTTTTCTAAGTATGTTGTCGATTTTGGGTTCTATTCGGTTTCGTAGTAGGGCATTGTAGATTTTGGCAGCTATGGATGTAAGTGTTATGCCTCGGTAGTTTTTGGCTAATCCGAGGTCCCCCTTTTTAGGGAAGGGGAGTATGCATCCCTTCATCCATCTATCTAACTGGTTGAAATTGATGGATAGATATGAATTGACTGATATGTATATATATATATAGATATATATATATATAGAGAGAGAGAATCATATAATCAGAGAAGGAAACAAATGTGGTCAGAATGATATGGATATTCAGAATTTGAGGTAAATTTATGAACATACTGAGATAGATAGATAGATAGATAGATAGATAGATAGAAACGTAAACAGTAAGAGATAAGAGTCGAGAAAGAGGTGAAAGAAATGGTGAGCAAATATAAGTATAGATATAGTGAGAGAGAATGAGAGAGATCACAGAAGAGAGGGAAAGCGAGAGAGAGAGAGAAGAGAAAGACAGGTGAATTGACATAGACAAGACATAGATAGATAGATAGATAAAGAGGTGAGAGAAATAGTACGCAGATATGAATACAGAGAGAGTGAAAGAGAGAGATGACGGAAGAGAGGGAAAGAGAGAAATAGAGAGAGAGAGAGAGAAAGAGAGAGAGAGAGAGAAAAGAGAAAGATAGAGGTAAAGAGACGTAGACATGACAAAGATAGATAGATAGATAGATAGATAGATAGAAATGAATTATTTACACACACACATAAATACACATACACAAACACTCTCTCACACACACTATATATACGCATATATATATATATATATATATATATATATATATATATATATGTGTGTGTGTGTGTGTGTGTGTGTGTGTGTGTGTATATTAGTAATGTCGTTCAAAAAGTTCTAAGCCACACCCAGAAAGAAGAGTCATTGCTGAGCATTTTTGTTGTGGCTACCACTTCTATTAAAACTAGAAAAAAAAATGATTCAATATACATCTTAATTCCCCCGGACTTGAGGCCCATAAAAAGGTGAAAGTTGTGCGACAAAAAATAAAATGTGGGTATGGCTTAGAACTTTCTGAATACCTTGATTAAAAGTACAAGACTCGATCAAAAGCTCTAAGTCTCACCAAAAGAGATGAGTCATAACTGAACATATATACATCACAAAACAGTAAAACTTCTCTAAAAACGGGAAAAAAACTAATTCAGATTTCTGTCTAAATTTTTGTGCTGGTCAGGCCCATAGAAAGGTGAGAGGTGTTCGAGAAATCTAAAATCTTTGTGAGGCCTAGAACTTTTTGAACAACAGTCGTATATATATATACACACATATATATATATATATATATATGTAATCAATCAATCAATCAATTGACACACACACACACACACACACACACACACACACACACACACACACACACACACACACACATGTATATATATATATATATTGATAGATTGATATGAATTGCCTGATATACTTATAATTACACATGAATTGATATTGTTTTCTCCTTCCCCTCAAATAAAACAGAATAACTGATGTCTTTCTCCTTTTGACCCTTTGGATGAAATATTCCCTCTTCCTTTTTGCATCATTCGTTATGACATTTTTATTTCGCCAAACTTATTGGCCCATTTTTCATTTCACCATAACAAATTGTTTACAAGGCCTCAATTATTTTTCAGATATTTGGATGCAATTCATTTTTACCTCGACGGTCGCCATTTCCTGGCCCCACTACGTCTGTCCCCACTCGACCGTTTGATACTCCTTATTTTACTCTCACTGCCCTAAACACATTTAGCATTTTGGAATCAGTGGTGAGTTATCGTTTCCGAAGTTATATCTTGATCTGGTTTTCCCTGACTTTTTTTTTTTTTCAATTGACGGCATTTTTTTTTTCTTTATTTGTAACGAATTTCCTTACAGTAAAATCCCTGTTGTTTGAACCCAGGCAGGTAACACCCTGAATCACCAATACAGTCCCTATCCCTGTGGTGAAATGAATGCTAGACTGCGCTTTCGAAGGGAACGAGTTGAGACTCCAACCGAAATGTCACCTTCATTTTGGGACTAATCCCCTTGAGGACAGGTATGAATCCACTTATTGGTAACGGGTTAAATGGTATCACTGTTGTTCTTCAACAAAGAAATCTTTAGCAGAAAATAACCCACGAAGGTTGATATTCCACTAAACGAAAAACACACCAATCATATTGTGACTACAAATTACCGTATAGGCTTGAGTAATGAACAACTTCGAGTTAAGATCGACCCCTTACTTTTGGCCATGCAAATCTTCACAGATATTTCTTCAGCGCCCAATGACATAAAGAGAAAACGTTCAGATATTTATCTATACTTTAATGACTACCGTAAAAAGTAAGTAAAGTTGGCGACTGTAGTCGAGAGCGACCAGAAGCCACCCTTTTCAATAGCTACTACACCTAGGTAGAGGGGCGGGCGCAACTCTTTTCCCAGGATTACTCCACTTTACCCTTGATACGTACCTTATATTACTGAGTGTTATGCAAGGGGGTATCTAGTACCATTTTAAAAGTCTTTGGTATGACGCGACTTAGGATTGAACCCAGGTCACCCGGTCCATCTTTCCCAGTCGGCAGGGGCTGTAGAATACTCCGACCGCACCTCTGCAGAGGGATAAGACCTCCCCCCAACGAGTGTACTGGATATGACACTAAAGAATCTGATGGTGAGGTTCTAGCAGTGCTGTAGCTTTGGGGAATGCGGAGTATCCCTTCATTGCCATCGCTCCCAGGTTCACTCTGGTCTGGAGTGGTAGCACCTGATAAGGGTCCTATCTATGGGTTAAATAGAACTAACAGCATACTTATGCTAAAATGAATTGTTTGAGTAAACCGAATAGCTTGAAATAGAAATGTTTTTGACGATTAAACCGTACTTACATTTCAACTGCGTACTTATGCTTATCTGAATTATTTGAAATAGAACTGTTTTTCGACATTAAAACTGTATTTACACTTAACTGAATTGTTACATATAACTGCTTGAATAGTTTGAAATAGAAGTGTGTTTGACAATTAAACTGTGTACTTAAGCTAAACTGAATTGTTTTAAATAGAACAAATTATTTACATAAAAATTGATTTGGCGTTAAATTACCTACGAAGGTTGATATGCCATAAAACCCAACAAACCGAACCAAACCAAACCCGGTCCATTGGCGAACACTTACACTCAAAATCAATGCAATAACATGAATAAACAATGTAGCCTTGGCATTTATGTCGGCTTTTAGTTGAGATAATGAGGTTGATACGTTATATTTTTTTGCTATTAGTAATATTTGCTCTTGAAGCCGTACCACGCAAAACAGCATCTTTACGGCCATCTTACAGACTATACAAGTAACACTATGAAGACATGCGAGGCACATCTAGAGAAGTATGAACGAAACGATGTTGTTCCTTAAACTCTAACCCATAGATACACCAGTGTTGTCCGACCAGCGAAGACTTACATAAATCAACTATGTGCGGGTGCTTGATATTTTCAGAAGGACCTGCTTGGAGTGATGCACGATTGAGACGGATGACAAGAGTCGACGGTTTTATGCTATCATTACAACTTCATGATTATGATAATGATAAGAACAGGTGTTAAAAAACAGTAAAAACAGCATTAAATAAAACTTCCTCACCTTAACTGAGAGCCTAGCTTAGGTAAAGGCTATACGGGGACACTTTGATTGAAGTTTCTATAAGGTTAGACCTAGAAATTAGGTTTACTTCGGCGGTTTAAAAACATATCTCATGTAATGAACGATCCTTTTGTGTGGGGTGAGAAGTTGGTCTAAAAAAGGCGTTCATTACACGAGTATATATGTAGGTTTTATGAAGTATATATCAAAATATCGGGTCCCTACTTAATTATTATGAAATAAGGACAAATTAGAGTATTGTAGTTAGCAAGATCAGAGAGAGGGGGGGAGAGAGAGAGATAGAGAGAGAGAGATTGGGAGAGATAGAGAGAGAGAGAGAGAGAGAGAAAGAGATAGAGAGGATGAGCAAAGAATGTGAGCCTAAAACATAATTTCAAGTTAGATTTTCAAAATACAACATTCGAAATTACAACTTTTGTTTCGCCTCTTTTAAGATTTACAAAGCCTTGGATTTTGCTTGCCTCCGTTTCAGTATATATATATATATATATATATATATATATATATAAAATAATTAGAATATAGTTGTGATATTATCCCAATTGAATTAAGTTATACACGAAGAATTTTTTTAATATTCTAAAAGCCATTATTTTACTAGAGGATTTCTGTGTTCAAATGAAAAAAGTGTATTATCTCTTACTCTGACTGCATCACCTGCATTGAGGTAAGACACCTCTCTCTCAAAAAATGGTTTTATGGTATTGTAATTTTATGGCGGAGAAATTTCGTTTTATATATCTTGCCTTTCGGTTTAGATAGGATGAGAACCTTTCGCCTAGCGCATGGGTTAGTTAGGTGCAAACATTAGCGCTGGTGTTCACGCACGAGCGGAGAGGATGTCTCATTCGGAGATGTCAAAATAAAATCCCTGATAGGAATTAGGAACAGGGTATTTGGGTGACGTCATGCACCGGAAGCGTGGGCTGAGATTTGAGAAAAAGCAGTTAGTTGAGTTTCCGCTTGGGAAGAAGAAGGTTGACTTTCAGAGCTGGGCGAGGCCAGACGACTTTGTGCGCTGCGGGCGCCGCGCGTTGGTTAGGTTGAGAGCTGACGAGGTAAAAACAGTCAGCATAAAAAGATTGTGTATCACTCTCTTTATGTCGAATTACTTTTAACTCAAAGGTAATAAAAAGTTTCGTACCTGAACTGAGAAGTCGTAAGTGTTTTTTTTTTTTTTGTGTTTCGGGATTCCTGTATTCTCTATATATGTTTATGAACATTTTAAGTTCATTATTTAGGATTTCACACATCTGTATATCATGGGTATGTTACAGTATGTCACTCGACTGCTCCTATTAGTTAGGACCATGTTCCAGATTTAAGAGTCATCAGTTCATTGCTATTTCATTAGGATCAACCCTGATCAGGAGTGGTGACCCTTGTTAGCGACCTTAGTATGTACCAAATAGATCGGTGTGAAAGCAGGTTTAAAGTGATTTTAAACTACCTTACTTTATTGACTCATAACATTGCTATTGCAACAAAGTATGAAATGTTTATTTGTTTAATATTATTTTGAACTTTATTAATACACCAGCTTTAAAAACATTAATATTGCAACTAAGTATGAAGTGTTTCTCTGTTTTGGATGATGAAAACATATTTTTGAAGAGTATATAATTTTGCTATATCAAGAAATTAGTTTCAGATATAATTTGATCGACTAAAAACTCGATAGAACAAGTATCTTGAATGAAGAAGTATTTTGATCAAAGTTTTCGTTTCATTAATTGTTAATTTCTGTCCTGGTAAATGTAGCTTTAATTTGGATACATTTTTAACACACTCCACAAAACACTACCTCCATCCGATAAAGGATGTCATATGTATTGTAAGAAATGTATCGAGAAATTCACCTACTCTTATGGGAAAAAATAGTTACATTCTTTGTTCACTTCCGTCTTGGTATATACTACTTTAGTAGAGATATTTATTCAACATAACTCGCATAATACTATATCTGTCCCATAATGGATATTCCATTTAGTTTAAGGGATGTATATAGAAATGTAGCAACTATTACTGGACGAGACTAGTTTCATTCATTGTTCATTTTGTTCTCGTTAAATACTGTTTCCATATTTTTTTTAAACACACATCGTAAATAAGAAGCACTACATTCAGAGATCTTCGCGTAAATATGAAGAAATGACCGGTTATATAGTTTAGGATATGCGAATGCATAATAATCAAGTGGTAATTGAAGGAAGCAGACGATAGATACAGCTAATTCTATCTGTTGTTAAGATGGCGGTAATAGGTAGTTCATGAAAGATATCGGGGAAAAAAATGACAGGAGTTTTAGTGGGAGAGAGATAACAACGTTACAGCCTAGAGAATTCAGTTCTGTTAGGTTTATCTTCGCAAGAATAAAGAATATATCAATTCATTTTCTTACACGAATAAGCTCATCGTGTCCGTTTTGTTGTTCATAAAAAAACGGCGTATCACTTGATATTGTTAATATGTACTCGGACGTTTCACATCTCCCCTATATACTCGGTACGTTCAGAGTGTGTCAAGACTGAAGCTGTATTTACCAAGACAGATATGAACAATGAATGAAACTGTTTGTTCAATAATAGTTGGTACGTTTCTATGTACATTTCTTATACCAAATATAACATTCATTATGGGACAGGGGTAGGTATTGTGCATGGTGTCTTCAAAAAGTTGCCATACTGAAGCTGTATTTTCCAAGAAAGAAATGAAGGTATTTTACGATGAAGATTTTGATGTTGTCTTTTTTTTAATAAATTAATTTTTTCTCAAACTTTACGCTGAAATTTAAAAAAAGATTAACTATTTTTAGGATTTATTGCAGAAATAGCAAAAGATTTCGATAAAATCTTGTAAAAACAAACATTTCCTTTTTCATGCTTTTTAGCAGAAAATGTTTAACCTATCTGTTTCATTTTGTTCACTCTACCGTTCTATTAATCTGTTTGACTCTAACATATATTCTCCAACTCTCCACCAAATATATGAGTTGTTTGTTAGTTGGTTTCTTTGTTTTGCGGCATGTCAACCTTTGTAGGTTACTCAATTCCAGATGGATGCTTATAGAATAACTGTAGGTACAATTTAGTCCATAGCAGGTACATAGGTTTAAATATCTTCAAAATTGTATGAGTTATATGTAGATCCTCGGCTCATACTGCAGCCAAGTGAAAGCCGCCATCACACGTACGAGTGCTCGAATCATATATATATATATATATATATATATATTGAGATAGATAGATAGATAGATAGATAGATAGAAATATTAAAAGTTTGCATGAAAAAGTGCTTGATCTTATAATCGCAAAGTAGGTAACAACATTACAATTATGATTATAAACACCAGAAGTTCGTAAATTGAAGTTCCATGTGGTGTGCACAATCAGCAGACGGAAATGTGCTTAGAGAGAAAACAGACAGACAGACAGACAGACAGACACACACACACACACACACACACACACACACATATATATATATATATATATATATATATATATATATATATATATATATATATTGCATTATAGCTGTCCAAATGATAATAAATATGAAGTTAAGTGACAAACGACATAGGATTGATTTATTTACATGTCTACACAAGGATATGGCTTCTTTTGTTCAACATGAGCTCGGATGCTTAATTTTTTTTTTTTTTAGAAACAAGGTACATTTGTTGTTATATCTTGAGGAGTACAAGACAATTCGAATGGAGAGAGAAAAAGAATTGAATCAAAGTGGGGAACTTTCTGTATTCGAAATTATTTCGAATATAGAAGATACAAAGTTTCCATTCTTCCAGAAGTCTGCTTCGACCATCACTGACTTTATAAAAAAAAACAAAAAAGAAGAAATGAACTTTGGCAGTTCACTTCTATCGCTTTTTTTCATCCCTTATATCGTTTTTTGCTTCTTCATTCGTTCCCTTCAAGCTTTTTCTTTCTTTCTTTCTTTCTTTTTAACAATCTTCATTATTTTCCATTTTTTTTTCATTCATTGCATATTTCTCGTATTTCTTTTTCATCTTTTCAGGAATTCCTTCATCTTTCTTTATCCTTTTTCTCTTCATCTTTCTTTCTTTCTTTTTTTTTACTTTTCTTTGTTTCTTTCAAATATTTTTGTTTTTATATTTTTACATTTTCGTATTTTTTCTTCGTTTCTTTGAATTTTTTTCCTTTTATATTTTTAGGACATTTTCGTACCCATTATTTTTTCTTTTTTTTTTTTTCACTTTTCTCCTTCCTTTGAATTTTTTTTTCTTGTTATATTTTTACAACATTTTCGTAAACTTTTTTCTTCATTGTTTCATTGAAATTTTTTTTCTTTTCATATTTTCTCAACTTTTTCGTACCCATTTTTTTTATCTTATCTTTTTTATTTTCTTCTTTGTTTCTTTGATTTTTTTCTTCTTTTTATATTGTTACATTTTCGTACCCGTAATTTTTTCTTCTTCATTCTTTTCTTGCCACTTTATTTTCTTAACCGTTCTCTTTTATTTCTTCTTTTTTCTTCTTTCTTTTCTTCCTATAAACTCTTTTCACACTAGTTATCGATACTCACATTTTTTTAATTTCTTATACTCCTCTTTTTTCACGTTCTCTTGAGCAATACAAATTATCAATTGTACCATCTCTCTTCCCTTCCAAATGGGTGTCATTTTCTCTGTTCGAACCTCTTGTATAATACCTCCTTTATCACCTGTCACACCCACCCACCGTCACACAGTGACACCCTGAAATCCAACCTACTTTTTCTTTCCTCTTTGCACCAATAACACCTTACACAATTTGTATACATTTTTGCCGTCTACACATATGTCCCGGTTTGTGTAACACAATGAAGTCTTTGTGTTAATTTAGGAAAAGATGAAATGATCAGGTTTTTTCCCTTCTTATGAGATGTGGAAAAAGTAATAGAATAAGAGACAAAATGATGGTGAGGGAGAAATTAGGGAAAGACTAAGAAATAGATACGAGAGAGAGAGAAAGAGAGAGAGAGAGAGAGAGGTGGAAGGACGAAGAAAAAGAAACGGAAGTAAAGAGTGATGGAGAGAAAGTGAAAGTAAAAGGGAGAAACAGAGAGAGAATGGGAAAAGGAAAGAGAAGGGAAGAGAGAGAGAGAGAGAAAGATGAAGAAAATTAACAGAATGAGACAGAGAGGGAAAGATGTCGAAGAATAAAAAAATTACGAGAGAGAGAGAGAGAGAGAGAGAGAGAGAGAGAGAAAGATGAAGAAAATTAACAGAATGAGACAGAGAGGGAAAGATGTCGAAGAATAAAAAAATTACGAGAGAGAGAGAGAGAGAGAGAGAGAGAGAGAGAGAGAGAGAGAGAGAGAGAAAGATGAAGAAAATTAACAGAATGAGACAGAGAGGGAAAGATGTCGAAGAATAAAAAAATTAAGAGAGAGAGAGAGAGAGAGAGAGAGGTGAAGAAAAAGAAACGGAAATACTAAAGAGTGAGGGGAGAAAAGGAAAGAGAAAGGGAGAAATAGAGAGTGAGAAAGGGAAAAAGGAAGAGAAAGGGAGCTAGCGAGAGAGAGAGAGAGAGAGAGAGAGGGAATGATGATGATGACGATGATGATGAAAAAAGTAAATTAAGAGGGATAATGATGAAGAAAAAGAAACAAATGTTATGAGTGTTCAGAGAGAGAGAGAGAGAGAGAGAGAGAGAGAGAGAGAGAGAGACAGAGAGATGAAGAGAAACAAGCAAAAGTAATGAGAAAGATATATATATATATATATATATATAAATGGAAAAAAGCTTTCGATTGGACGAAAAAAATTAGAAAGAGAAAGAGTGAGAGATGATGATGATGATGATGATGATGATGATGATGAAGAAAAAGAAACCAAAATAGATAGATAGACTGAGAGAGAGAGAGAGAGAGAGAGAGAGAGAGAGAGAGAGAGAGAGATATGAAAAAAAAGAAAAAGAAAAAGAAAACAGTTATGATATAAAAATATATATATATATATATATATATATATATATATATATATATAAGAGCTTTGATAGAACGAAAGGAATTCGAGAGATAGACAGTATGTGTGTATGTGTGTTTGGTTGTGTGTATGTGTGAGTGAGAGAGAGAGAGAGAGAGTGAGAGAACGAGAGAGAGAAAGAGAGAAAGGGAAATTGAGAGAGAGGAAGAGAAAAGAAAAGGAAGGTATAGTAGGAGATTTACAAAGGGGATTGCAACTAAGTTGGAAGTGTTTACTTGTTTAAAATGAATGTGAACTTTATTTATTGACTCTTAAAACATTGATATTGCAACTAAGTATAAAGTGTTTACCCGTTTAAAATAATTGTGAAGATCCATTTTTGTATTGTATATATCAGAAAACCATAATTTTTAAACTGACTTAAGCATAGAATAACCCAGCAAAGTTGACGTGCCGTAAATCCAGCTGACCCATCAACTTAGCAAATCTTAGTAAGTGATTCTTTTTGGAACAGATTATTTGATAGACAGCAATAAACTGAGAGCCGTTCTTCCCCGTAGACTTGCCCAGTCAGGCTGGGGCTGTAGAATACACCGACTGCATATCTGCAGAGGGGTAAGACCCCGCCTAAACTACTGCCCTGGATATGACACGTAAAAATCTGATGATGAAGATTCCGTGTTGAAAATTTGGTGAATGTGGAGTTCTACTCCATTTCCATCGCTCCCAGGTCCACTCTGGTCTGGAGTGATAGCACCTGATAGGGTTTGGTTTGGTTTGGTTTGGTTTCTTTGTTTAATGGCATATCAACCTTTGTAGGTCATTTAATGCCAAAGCCATTCTCTTTGAAGAACAATAGTGGTACTATTTAATCCATAGCTGGGAGGATAAGGGGGTTCATACCTTTCCAAAGGATATTTGCCCGAAAGTGAACGTAATAGCGCGACTGAAGTACGAACTCGCTTATTACGATTCCGCAGTCCATAGCTTTAACCATTACATCACGAAGACACCCCCTGATATGGTTTGGGTTAGGGTCAAATAGAATTAAACTGCGTACTTATGCTAAACTGAATTACTTGAAATAGAACTGTTTTGACATTTAAAAGTGTGTGGACAAAAACTATACTTGTACTAAGCTGAATTGTTTGAATTAGAACTGTTTGACAAAACTGAATAGCTTGAAATAGAAATGCTTTTAACAATTAATCTGTGTACTTACATTTAAAATGCGTACTTATGCTAAACTGAATTGTTTGAAATGGAACTGATTATTTGTGTAAAATAGATTTAGCATTAAATAACCTACAAAGGTTGATATGCCATAAAACCCAGCTAACCGACTAATCAACTTCCCCGTTGACAAAAAAGTTGTTTTTTCTTGGCGACAGTTGTCTTTGTTCGGATGAAAATCAAAGAAATTTTTAGCTATTGAAAAGGGAGTCTTGTGGTCGCTCTTGACAACGGTCGCCAACTTACTTATACATATAGCAACTTCTGGTGGTTGTGATATCAAGGTACATCTGACTGCTTACAACTGCTTAGAAGAAAAAGTAGAATTTCGTATACTGATTTTATATCAGGCAGGTTGTTTGGAAGATTGACGTAACACTGTCTTTCTGGAAGTATTTGGATTTGTATTGTACGGAGATGGAATTAGTGAATTTCTAAAGTGTAAAACCTACAGGAGAGAAATAACCCCATACGTAGCTAGGTAAAGCGACACGCGTAGTATAATGGTTTGAAAGCTTAAGTGACCCAAATCGCCGGCTAAGTTTGTAGAATCGCCGGCTAAGTTTGTAGAAAACCCTTCCGCCGTGACCCCCATCTAACAAATGTTTTGGGAAGGAAAATAAACTTTATCTAATAGTGAGGCTCTAGTCTTGGAGTTTTGGGGAATGTGGGGTACTCCTTCATTGCCATTACGCCCTGGTCTACACTGGTCCAGAATGGTAGTACCTGTTAGGGTCCTATATATGAGTCAATTAGTTTTGGTCTCCTGGATGTGACATTAAATTGTATCTGAAACATGAGGTTTCAGTCTTGGAGCTTTGGGGAATGTGGAGTACCCATCATTGCTATTATTTCTTCAGCCTTGGTGAGGCGACTAGTCTAGGAGAAGGAAAACTCTGAATTCAAACCTCTTAAACTCCGCTTAAAAATTGACCTTGTGTCATATCCTGCCCGAGCGGAGGGGTTGGGTAAATAGGATAAATAGGATCATTGCTATTACTCACCAATCTACTCTGGCACGGATTGGTAGTACCTGTAAGGGGTCTATGTATGGGTTAAATCGAACTGTTCAATCATCTACTATAGATTATTATCATTATCATCAGATATTTAAAATCATACATCCGTGTGCAAATTATTTGTATTACATACGAATACTTGATAAATAGAATTTCTAATGTTGAACAACAATACTTGAAGCTATTCAATTGTATGCGAACAAATGATTAATATTAAAGAGAACTATCTGTGTTAGGAATACTTGAAACCATTTAACTGAGAGAAAACAAGAGATGAATATTAAATAGAATTATAAGGATTAGATATCAACACTAGAAACCATTCAAAAGTATCCAAAAAATGAATAATAGAATTATTAGGGCTAGATTATAACCACTTAACTGTGGATAAACAGATGATTGATATTAAATAGAATTATTAGGGTAAAATAGAAATACTTTTAACCGCTTAACTGTAGGCAAACAAATGAACTCTAACAACTGGTTTAAAAATAAAGTTGCCTACAAATTATTCTCCTTATAATTTTTTTTATATAATATAATTTTTCAGTGTACATAATCTTCCCTGTTTTGCATTTCACTAAATATCCATCGGTGATCTAATGACATTTCCTAATATCTTTTCTAAGACCAGATGATGTTTTTTTGAAAACGAAACGTTTTAACGTTGACTTTCTTTTATATCAAATTCTTCATTTTGCATTACTTTGTTTTTCAATTTTTCCTCGCATAACTATTCTCTTACAAAACATATCTATATGAATAGTATTTGGCAATAAACCCACAAGGGTTGATGTCTTAAAATACCAAACAACCAACCATCTGAATTTGTAGACAATTGCAAGTGAATTCAGTTGTTATTTGGTGCAATATATTTCTTTGACCTTATGCCAAACTATGTTTAGAAAATGATCACAGATTTTTATTTGTTTTCTCAGGTGAAACGTAATTACTTACCAAAGAAGCTGGTATACTTTTAGTGTGTGGGATTTTAAAGATTTCAGAATTTGTTCGTTTTTACTTTCTTTTTTTCTTTCTTTTCTACTTTGCTTTTTACCTTATCTTTTCTTTCTTTCCTTTTTTGTTTTCCTGTCATATTACTTTTTCCTTCGTTCTTTCTTTCCTTTTCCTGTTTTCTTTCATTTGACTATATTTCTTAAGTCTTTCTTTCTTTTTTCTGTTTTTCTTTCATTTGGCTTTTTTTCTTAATTCTTTCTTTTCTTTTCTTTTTTGTCCTCTAACTATTTTTCTTTCTTTCTTTCTTTCTTTCTTTCTTTCTTTCTTTCTTTCTTTTTCAAATTCATCTTTCGATGTTTTCCTTTCTTTTATTTTTCTTTGCTTCCCAGTTCTAAGTCTTTCTCTCTTTCTTTCCTTCTTTCTTTCTTTGGATTTTCCTGATTCTCCTTTCTTCTCTTTATTCCAATCTCAATTGTCACCCTGCCCTTCGCCATCTTGCCAGACCTTCAGCAATTTGGTCTTTCATCTTGGAAGATTAATGACTTTTATATTTCCGCGAAGTCCCACGAAGCAGACGCCATCTTAGGAACCCCGAAGGCCACCGTTGATGCACAAGACCGAATGCCCTACCGCTTTATAAAATGAAAACAATGAACAGACCACCCGAATAGATGCGTTGAAGGTTACAGTTTATAGACCAATGACACTGATTCAGCTGCGCATGCGCAAAGAATGAACGTTCTGGTTGTTATAAAAGAGAAAGCAAGAAAAGAGGAAGATGACATGGAGAGCGTCCGAAATGAGTAATAACTCGATCTGTGTTTGTCGTGTTATGAAAGACGGAAGAGGAAATTTCGGAGACAAATGTCGTTAGTTCCAAGTTTCGTCCGGAAAGTATCCAGCTATTTAATAATGACGGCAAAACTAGCCTGCCTAGGGCAGTGACACTTTACCAAGCTTTAGGATGCAATCTGGAATCACCACACACCAATCTTAGTGTCTCTTTTCATTTTCCAAAATGTTTTAAGAACTCTTCTTTCGAGATTACCATCGACTGTCACATTGCACACAATTTAACCGACAACTTAGATTTCAAGTGTTCTGGTAATGAAGCTATTAACTTTGCATTAATTACTATGGAAAAGGCATGAAATCAATTCTCCCTTTACTCTGTTTCTTGACAAGATGTATATTGAAAAATGTCTTATTGGTATACCACTGCAGTAGAAAGAAAAAAAGCAACTGTGACTAACAAAATGTAAACATGGTTCAAAGTTTGTTATTTTCTAAATGCTAGTCATCCAAAGAAAGTCTGTTTTGTATCATAACTCTATAGTCTGGCACGAGAGATGCTTTAAGCTGGGACCGAAACCCGGCTGACTTTACGTCAGTCAAGTATCTTACCTCAGGTATATATATATATTAAGATTAGTAGGTCCACGAAGAGATTCGTATTTTTTAGGATTTATTTATTTATTTTGTTCTTACATACCTCTATGTTTCCAGCTTGTTGCTTTCGTCAGAAAACATATAGGGCGCAAGACCTTGTTAATGGGTGCTCAATGAGACTTGAATTCACTCGTGTTTGCAGTTCAAATGATTCTTAGTTGGTTATGGGTTTATATAAAGGTCATCCTCTCATTTTTTTAGAGTGTATTTACCTTAGTCTACTTTACCCATCATTGATATGTGATACGTTTTTGTCGTTTAGAGAGAGAGAGAGAGAGAGAGAGAGTGTGTGTGTGTGTGTGTGTGTGTGTGTGTGTGTGTGTGTGTGTGTGTGTGTGTGTGTGTGTGTGTGTGTGTGTTGGAATAGTTTTGGGTTTTATTATAAGTTATTTTTCCTCTGTGTGAGTGTGAGTGTGTGTCTTGGAGATTTTTTTGTGTGTTAATGTGTGGTCGTGTGGTTTGAAATTTACTGGTAACTATTTTTTACAAGTATTTTTTTCTGTGAATATATATATATATATATATATATATATATATATATATATATATATATTTGTGTCCATTTTTATAAGTATATATCTATATATATGATAATTCTAATATATAGAGAAAGCACACAGTTGAAGGCGCTGAGAATACACAGGTTGTATCTTTAATGGAGGGACAAGGCACCGCCCCCTTCACAAAAAAGGTATCGGGTTGTGACACAAACCTACATTTGATAGTGAGGCTTCAGTTCTGAGTATTTGAGAAGTATAGAGTACCTCTTCATTGCTATTACTTCCAGGTCCGAGTGGACCTGGAGTGGTAGCATCTGTTAGGATCCCGTCTATGAATCAAATAGGTTGGTTTAAAAGTAATTGGCATTGGTTAGGACCATGTGCAAGCAAAAAACCTCTAAAGAATCAAAGTACACACACAAAAAAAATGTAAATACGAACGAACACTTTACGGGATTCCCAGATATCTCGGAATAGAATGACCTAAGATGGGTTGAGATGCCGTTAAAATCAGTAAATTAAAGACAAATCGTTTTGTGTTTTGATTAGCAAGACAGGCTGTCAAGTTATTGTTTTTTAATTCGTTTCTCGGTGGGTGCCACATACTTTTGACTTTATGCTAAGCTTCGGAAATGTCTACTTTTCTTGAGTTGTGTAATTTTTTTTATTTCATCAGAAGCTGAATAAAAAATAAAAGAAAAATGTTCTTACTCCTTTTAGATTTCGGACTAAATCTGCTCCCCCCCCACTACTCTTCTTTTTTCTTTTTTTTTTTTTTGCAGGGGATGGATTTTGTACCTCCGGTTTCCACCCCACTTTCACGGAGTTTTTTTTTTCTTACATCCTCCACTTTTTATTTTTGTTTTCTTTATATACATATATCTTCAAAGATTTTTTTCTTCGCTCAATCGAACGTCAGGGTTTTAAAGTTTTGCAACTTCTTTCTCTAAATCTTTTCCGTACAGGAAATATACAAAGATCAATATGAATAAGTTCCTGATCGATAATGATCAATATTGCATTTAGGCAAATAAGAAGGGTTTTTTTATACAGCTAACTTGAAGATTGCGAAAATAAATATCGACTTTCGCTTACAGATATTTTTTATGACAGGAAAAGAAATAGGGAACTTGATAGGGATATATATATATATATATATATATATATATATATATATATATATATATATATATATATATATATATATATAGTTCGTAAATAAATACGCCATGCATAATTCAAATAAACCGTTTTGAGTCTACACCATGTGTGCATGATATAACTCTTTAATTACAGTAAAGGATTAAGTGATAGATTATAGGACTGAAAGCTGAGAGTAGCCATTTACAAAGCTTAACTTCGTTTAGTACAAAGTCAGTCTTACACTATATCACTAGGGATAGTACTGATTGGTTTTAGATTTTCTCATATGAAGATAGATAGATAGATTGATAGATAGATAGATAGATATGAAGAGACTGAGATAGATAGATAGATAGATAGATAGATAGATAGATAGATAGATAGATAGATAGATAGTCAGCTTACACACGGTGTAAATAAATGAAAAATCCCTCAAAGTGCAGCGGCCATTTTGTAAAGTCCACGCTGACAGTCTAGTTAAGTTAGGTAGAAGGGTTTTTACTGTTAAAGAAATCCCTCGAATCAAAAATTTAAAAAATAATAAATAATCTCAGACAATTTGGTGACTCCAAAGCGGATCCTTTAAAATTACTCTGACTGATTATTTAATCTAATTCCAATGACTTTCCCAGAATCAAAATTTTGAAATAATAATATTTAGGATCCTTAAGATAAAAATGACTGGTTGGTGTCAAATGAGAAATTGGAATTGCGAACACAGAAAAGACAGATGTTTTAGCAATACATCAGGGATATTTTAAAGCCTAATTTCTCCTTCAATTCTTCAAAATTCAGTCAACAAAAACTGGATTAGTCTCTTTGGTAGCATTGTAAAGTAAAGATAGCATACTACCAGAAGCAGCCATAAAATCAGCATTTTAAATTATATCGAAAAGATGTATGCATTAAGCGCTACCGCAAACAAATTTAAAGCCCTCCTTCTTCGTCAATTTTTCGAAATGACCTATTTCTTTGGTAGCATTGTAATGTATGGATCCTATTCTATCAGAAACTATAGTAAAATCAACTTTTTAAATTTTGTCGAAATTGCAAACTTTGTGAAGCAATTTATTCAGGAATGTTTTAAAGCCTCATTTTTTAGTCAATTCTTTGAATTTTTCAGTTTCTTTGGTGGCATTTTAATCAACGTATAGAATTCTGCTTGTAAAAAAATAAAAATATTCAACATTTGTGAAAAAATTGCATTATGTGACACAGAAAAGACAAATGGTGACTTCAAAGAAAACGCTTTCAAGTTCACGCCGATACGGATGAGAGAAAAGAAGAGTGTAACAATTATAAACAATGAATTTTTAATTAACTTAGACGTAGTTTTTTCAATCTGTCTTTGCAGTAAATTTCCAGTTTTTGTTGAAACATTTTAAAAAAATTTCTATCATAATTAGAAATTCCATTTATCATTTTGAAGATCAATTAGGTCATCCTTAATTCTTCTTTCGAATCAAGTAGTTAATCCTAGTTTATCTAATCTCTCCTTGTTACTGTGAAAATTTCATTATTTTTGTCACTCAAACTCATCAGGAACATAATTTTGTTTGTAGTGTAGAGCACTTTTTTATAAATTTTTCTTGCTATATATCTCCATTTTTTCCTGGATATAAGCTTTACATATGTATTCACTCTCTCCTTTCTCTCTTTCTCTCTCAATATATCACACACACACACACACACACACACATTATATATATATATATATATATTGATAGAATAGTGTGCTATATTTTATAAATAATTATGATTATGTATACAGGACCACGTCTCGGTATAGAAGGAATTCGACTATCAAAGGCGATAGACAAAAGTTTTGGATCTCCCTAATCGAGCTCACATGTTCTTACCAGAAGTTAGCAACAAGAAAGACTTAACTATCTGCCACACACACAATATCTCTCTCGTTCTATCTCTCTGTCTTTCTCTTTCTCTCTCTCTCTCTCCATCTTTCTCTCTCCATCTCTCTCTCTGGCTTTAAAGTCAATTGTACTTTGACTGGCTCTTGGTTGACAGTTATTAAAAGATAGCGGTAAAACTGAAATTACTTTCGTTTGAGGCAGTTTGTTTTAGCATGAAAAGTGAAAGACCTTTTACACAGAAAGACATTGTAAAACTGACAACTTTTCATGAAAACAAGGAACAAACGAGAATTCGAATAGCCCCGGAAGAAAGCACAGGTGAAGAGCCGAGTGTTATTTTGTGTGTTTCACTCACCACTCTCCGTAAAACTTAATATGCATTCCTCTGATCTACAAGACACACAACCATTTGTTCTTGTAGTCACTGCAGCAAATATATTCATTTGATAATCGTGCTGCCCCTTATTTACAGGAGTATTGAGAATCTGATGACTTTTGAAATGAATAATAATGTTCTACAAAGCCGGCTCTTGCCATACCATTATATATACTAGACCAAATAATCAGTTACCAGGCTGAATTTTGTCCAGCACAATTATGACCTGTTGAGTTGGCCGAAGAAAAGTAAGAATTGACCAATAAAGATTTTAGGAGAATGAACTCAGAACGTTATAAAAAGTAAAAACTAACAGAAGTGGAATTTACGTTTGGTTTCTTTGTTTAATGGCATACCAACCTTTGTAGGTTATTTAATGCCAAAGCAATTCTCTTTGAAGAACAGTAGGGGTACTTTTTAACCCATAGCTGGGAGGATATGGAGGTTCATACCTTTACCAAGGATATTGGCCCGAAAGTGAACGTAATAGCGCGACTGGAGTACGAACTCACTTACTCCGATTCCGCAGTCAATCGATTTAACCATTACACCACGACGACACCCCCAAGAATCGAATTTAGAAAGAATAAATCGTGAATATGTTTTTTTGACGAGAAGGAAAACGATTGTCCCTGAGAAACAGAAATCTAAATAGCATTGTTATGTCTATAAGCCAGACTAAGCGAAATCGATCAAGGATTTGACTAGGTTATGTCAAAATTTCAGGAATAACAGTTTTATTTAAAATTCAAGTATGGAAAATTTTAGTTCAATTTTCTAACCGTTATGATTTGAACAGTTACTAACGACATATCACGTGAGAAAAAATTTGGGGAAGACCATCCCTTTTGAGTAAAAGTTTGCGTGAATTGGATATGGAAGGCGTGACAAACGACTGGAAGCGGAATTAATAATTGAAATCCAAATTAAGATAAAAATACTTTTTCGCCTCACCCATCACCACCCCTCGAATGAAAGATATGCATAAAATACAAAGGGCATTCGCACCTCGAAAGAGTCACACACACAGAGCACAAATTCTCTAACAGATTTCAAGTCGCTTTGAGTCTTTACCTTTTACCAGACTGTCCTTAGGTTTAGAAAACTAAAGAGATTTAAGAAAACACGACCATCGAAGAGAGACAGAAAAAGTTCAAAATAACACGACACTTGCATAGAGATCAGCAGACGAGCAGAAAGCGACGACAAAATCTCACGTCGCTCTGAGTCTTGACCAATTACCTGACTAACTTGGGTATAGAAAGCGAAGAAAGCTTCTCATATTATGTCACTGTGAAAGAACCAAGGAAACCTAAAGTAATAGGGCACTAGTGAAATTGTTGTATTTGACCCGGCCAAAAATGTCATTCCAAGGTGATGCACCGGAAGGAGGTGACACATTCTAATGGCAGTTATGAGAGGAAATCGCGTGGGCGGAAATTGGCTGATGAAATGGGACGAAGTAAAAAATTCCCATGGTACACTCATAAACTGACGCACCGGAAGAGAGTGACCTGTGAACTGCAAGACAGTTATTCCGCTTGATGACGATCAAACATGCGATTTCAAAGATCGAGTGGGCGATCGAGTGGGCGTTGAACTATTATATAACTCAGTCAGAGTTCGAGTTGCAGACATAGTTGGAGACGGAGTTATAGACGAGATGTGGAGGGAAAGCCACACCCGGCCGAGGGGGTCCTCAGGAGCCCCGATGGAGTTTGGGGACCAGAGAAGTTGCTGATAAGATGCAGTAAAGAAAGCCATCACCCAGCAGAGTGGGCCCAGGGCCTCCGCTTGAGCATCAGGAGAACAAGAAAGACACAACGCTGACGGCCATAAGAGTAGGGGTCAAAATGTTGCAGTTATGTTCGGTCTCCAGCTCCCTCTCACACGCAAACCTTTGAGTAACCCTTTTCGAACCCTTGCAATAAAGTGAGAGGTAAATGTTTGTTAAAGAAGTCTTCCTGCGTCTGTTTATTATTGTGTCGTTATGATGCTGATTATGAGTATATAACAAAATAACACCAAGGATTGAGAAAAGTAAACATAACAACCATTTGAGATTGCCTTGTGCCAGACGGTAGAAGGCGAACATTTTAAAAAGCCTGAAACTTATACAAAGAATTAATTGACTGTTACTTAATGAATCAGGTCTCTGAATAAATTTGTACAATTGTTAAAGACATTTTTATCACTAAATAGTTATTTTTGCAAACCGTGTTTTGTTATCAGTTTACTGGCGTCGACCTTTTTTTTACTTTCTAATTAGTGTGGTCTCAGCCGTCTACTCACCAGTTTGCGACTCTGATAAGTAATTGGTTTGCTGTCTGGATCTAAAAAAAAAAAAAAACACAACGTGGGCAGATAGCGAATTGGTCGGGTTATCCGAGATATGATCGACCAATAAAACGGTCTGCGGATTGGAAGCGGAATGAGGGCAGATGTATGGTCACCCTCTGAGAATCGAACTGCGAGCGTAGCCTTTATAGCACTTAAAGCAGCCATTTACAAAGTCAAAAACTATAGCTATTTAGAAGGCATTACCTATGCTCGTATTAAGCTAAATGAATTCGGTTGGGTCAGTAGAATACACTGACAGCATCTCTCCCTCAACCAATTTCCCGTATATGACAATAAACAATCTGATGATGAGGCTCCAGTCCTTTAAGCTTTGGAGAAAGTGGAGTAACCCTTCATTGCCATTGCTCCCAGGTCCACTCTGATCCGGAATGTTGCACCTGACAGGGTCTTATCTATGGACCAAACAGAACTGTTTGACTTTTAAGCGTTATACAAACAAACGAATCATGTTAAATTGAATTGTTAGAAAGAGAACTGTGTGATTATTTAACTGTGTGTAAAAAAATGGCTATTTAATTGGATTGTTAGTGATAAATGGCAATACTTGGAACTATTTAACTGTGTACCAATGAAAGAATAACATTGAATAAAATTATCAGTGTTAGATAGCAAAGCTTTAAACCATTTAACTGTGTGTAAACAAAACTAATTACGTGAGCAATGTGTTAACCCACTGTGTGCAAATAAATCCTTAATATGAAATAGAATTATTATTATTATATACGAATACTTGAAACTGGTTAACTGTGAACAAACAAAGGAACTCTGCTTGTTTAAGAATAACTTTACCGATAGACAATTTGCGCGCAAATCCTATTTGTAATAATACATGAATAAACCGGAATAGGGATTATATAACCTTCAATGGTTGAGCTGCCATAAAACTCAATCAATCCAAATCTTATATATGTATAAAGAGGATTTGATATTATATTACCTACTAGTATTGATGTGACATAAAACCCAACCCAACCGAATCCTGTATACTTAATATATGTCCATAAAAAGAATTTGGCATTACATAACCTACAAGAGTTGGTATGCAACAAAACCTAACCTAACCAAACAAAACTAAATGAAATCTGTTACTCAAATGTAACAATATTTTAGCATAGATTTCAGAAAAACATCGTCAACGAGAAGGAAATGAAAAATTAATTGAGAAAGAAAAAAGAAAGAAAGAGGCAAAAAAAGGATAAAAAAGGAAACGAAAAAAGAAAGAAAGAAAGAAAGAAAGGAAGAAAGAAAGAAGAAAAAAAGGATAAAAAAGAAGGAAACGAAAAGTATTCCAAATATTGCTATGTAATACCCATAATTCTATTTTTGCATTCAAATAAACGGTTTCAAGTAATCCACACAAACAGTTTTATTCGCAAACTATAAAAGGCTGAGATGTAATGACAAGGATTCAATTTTCGCTCGTGGTGATAGGGTTTCAAATATTGCAATTCAACTCTATGAAATTTAACATGTCCTTTGTTTACTCGGTCGCATGCTCAAACAGTTTATTTGTCTGATAGATTGGACAATGTCAGGTACTACCACTCCGGGTAATAGTAGATCTCTGAGTAATTGCAAAGAAGGGGCACTCGCCATTATTTAAATCTCCAGGTCTGATAATTTTGTGTCATAAACAGGACACTCGTTGCGGGGTTGGGTCTTACTCCTCAGCAGAGATGCAGTAAGCGTATCCTACAGAATACACTGTCTGTATCCTCTTCAAAGGGGTAACACTCCCCCAATAAAAAGGGGTGTCCTACATCTGATGGTGAAGCTCCTATTCTGAAAATCAGGAGAATGTGGAATACCCACTCAGGGGTCAAATAAACCTGTTCAAAAATAATTTTTATTTGATAGGACTGTGTGCAGAAAAAATATTATATAGCCGTAATACTAATACAAGCAGAAACAGACGGACTCTTTTGTTCAAGTACGATCGGTTTATTAACTACTGACTTCAGTTCTTCGACACCAGAAGAGAGATACAATTATTACTATGCAAGCCATACTATCTGTTCCCACAAACACGCAGCGCATCTTGTAGTGTTTAAAATCTCTGTTGGTCGAGATCTGCAAAACTCCAACTACATGCCTCAACGGTAGAGAACTCAGTTATCTATGCCCCAATAGCAGAGACTCAATTGCTTGCCAGCATGGTCGGACCCCAACTTCTCAACACCATGGTCGGACCTCATCTTCTCAACACCATGGTCGGACCTCATCTTCTCAACATCATGGTCGGACCTCATCTTCTCAACACCATGGTCGGACCTCATCTTCTCAACACCATGGTCAGACCTCATCTTCTCAACACCATGGTCGGACCCCAACTTCTCAACACCATAGTCGGACCTCATCTTCTCAACACCATGGTCGAACCTCATCTTCTCAACACCATGGTCGGACCCCAACTTCTCAACATCATGGTCGGACCCCAACTTCTCAACACCATGGTCGGACCTCATCTTCTCAACACCATGGTCGGACCTCATCTTCTCAACACCATGGTCGGACCCCAACTTCTCAACACCATAGTCGGACCTCATCTTCTCAACACCATGGTCGAACCTCATCTTCTCAACACCATGGTCAGACCTCATCTTCTCAACACCATGGTCGGACCTCATCTTCTCAACATCATGGTCGGACCTCATCTTCTCAACACCATGGTCGGACCCCAACTTCTCAACATCATGGTCGGACCCCAACTTCTCAACACCATGGTCGGACCTCATCTTCTCAACACCATGGTCGGACCTCATCTTCTCAACACCATGGTCGGACCTCATCTTCTCAACACCATGGTCGGACCCCAACTTCTCAACACCATGGTTGGACTCCAAATTCTCAACACCATGGTCGGACCTGAACTGAAACTTTTTCAAAATTTTCCCAATTCTCAGACCATCTCTTCTGGGAATGATGTCATCCATACTCCAGCCATATTTCCTGTCTGGGGTTTATTATGACAATGGTGATTGTCATATCTTTTGCACACGAGCGTAAACTGCACCAATTGACAACACACATGAACTGTTAACCCGAATAGTTCAAAGCCCAACCAAACTGAATGATAAAATATAATTAATGAAAAATGATTAAAATAAAAAAATCATTCCTTAATTATATAACAAAAACATCTTTAGAAATATTAGTTCAAAAATGAAAAGGCTAACATGCTGGACTGCGACATTGTAGTCAGTGAGTTCAAAGACCAGTTGCGCTATTGCGTTCACTATTGCTCCTTGGAAAAGGCATGAAACCCCTTTTCCTTCCATCTGTCTATTCAATAACATCACCATTGTTCTGCCCCAAAGATTACGGAGTGGTAGTACCTGTTAGGGTCCCATCTATAGGATCTTTAACCATTTAACTATGTGCAAACAAATAACTGTTGGGATATTGGATTGTTGGTATGAGATAGCTATACTTGAAAATATTTAATTGCGTACAAACAAACAGCGGTTTACATATCATATATTTAATATGAATGTATAAACAGAATTTGGCATTGAATAATCTACTAGGGTTGATGAGCCAAAACCCATCTAACAAACCAACCAAGCAGTGATGACTTTGTCATTGAATAACCCCGAAAGGTCTATATACCATTAAATAAAGAAACCAAACCAAATCAGTGACATACGAGGATCATTAAATAAGTTTCCAGACTTTTTTTTCGTATGGGCACTTTTATTGATAGTACATACATGAAACTCTAGTCCCATTCGAAGTAATCTCTGGCTGTAATGCACTTGTTGTACCGTTCCAACAACTTCTGGAACGCCCCATCGAAGGCCTCTTGTGTGAGCGTGTCAATGACCTCACAGCCTCTTTCATCTTCTCAATTGTCTCATAACGACAGCCTCTGGGCTTCGGGAATAACCAAAAGTCACAGGGAGCAAGGTATGGACTATAGGGAGGCTGAGCAACTGTCTTGAAGCCCATCTTAGTCAAATAGTCTGTGACGAGGATGGAGTGGTGGACTGGTGTATTGTCCTGCTGGAAATGCCACTGAGCCGATTTGAAGAGCGCTGGCCTCTTCCGACGGAATCTCTTCCTGAACTCCCTTAAAACCTCAATATAATAACCCTACCCCTTACCCTTTGGCCAATCAACTCTGGTGTATTGACTTCCTTACTCATCCCACACCTCTCATTATCCCTCACAGACTCCCTGCCTTCCTTGAATCTCTTATGCCACTGAAAGACTGATGCTCGATTTATGCAAGATGGTCGAAAAGCAGCCATACGTTGTTTCTGTGGCATTTTTTCCAAGTTTAAAACACAATCTTATTGCATATCGTTCTTTTAAAGTGTCCTCACGTCCAGATTGCATTTTTGAAATTCACCAGCTATGACAATCAGGTTTTAGTATGGTGTATCCCAATTGCTGCAGTAGCTGTTGATTTGAACTAGAAATCATAAAAATTGGTCTGTCATCTCATAAGATGTATAGCAATAACATAGTGAATTTTCAAGAGTTTACGACGCTTCTAAATGCCAGTACAAAAAGTCTGGAAACTTATTGAAAGCACGACGTAATTGCTAATGTGTTGTACTACGATATCGTAGTCAGCGAGTTCGAACTCCAGTCGCGGTCTATTGAGTTAATTTTTGAATTAATACCCTTAAGAAAGGTATGAACCCCTTTATTCCTCGGCTATGGGTTAAGTAGTATCACTGATGTCATCCTCCAAGGATGGATTTTGGATTAAACAACCCTCGAATGTTTGTATGCCATTAAACAAAGAAACCAAACCAAACGAAAAATTTAAATATGAACGTACAATGAAAACGATTCCTTAACCTCAAGGGATATAACGTTGTTTAGGATAAACCAGTCAATCAATCAACGCTCCTTTAGTGTAGACTTGTGCCAAACTTAGCTTTGTAAATAAGGATTGAATTTAAAAAATGAGAAAAAAAAACGATATAGAACTTTAAAGAATGTGCGAAGAGGCGAATGATAAAGAAAGAAAATAACTATTCTAAGAAAGAATTAAAAAAAAAAATAATAAAAAAGATGTAACAAAGAAGTAAATTGTGTGTCCTCTGTGATAAATATAGGGCCGGGCGTGTTTGAAGTAAATCCTTAGCGATAAAATTTTCGCTCATAAAAGAAGAAGAAAAAAAAAAAAAGAAAAAAGGAAATAAAAATAATATATCCAACAAGGAGTTTCTGTCAGGATTAGATTGGCGGGTACGGAGAAGCCAGCAGAAAAGAAAGTAGTTTCTCATCAGCCTTCATTTTATTTATTTTTTTATCTTAAAAAAATCGAATAAAAAATATCACAAGTCTGAAAAAATAAAATAAATGTACTTTTTTTTAGGAGGAGCAATGGATGGCTAAAATGACGTCATTAAAAACAAAGATGGCGTTATTGAAAAAATAAATAAAATAAAAAGAAAGAAAAAAGATCCGAAAGATTAGAATTAATTCTGTTTCAGTAAAGTGTCCCTTGCAATAAAATGCAAATGTCTACACGATATATATATATATATATATATATATATATATATATATATATTGGCTGCATATTGGGGTTGTGTTACTTGCATTGGCTGTTCGATTAGTTTCCGAGGCAGCTTTTTCAAAGATTAGTGAGAATCAAATTTCAATAATCTTGATCGAAGTCGCTGTTAATCACGTTTTTTTTTATAGTATCAGTTGCCATACTACCAGTCATAGCCTGGATTGTTATTTTGAAAAAAAAAAACAAATAAAAATAAATAAAATGAATAAATAAGCTGTTATTACAACTCGAAAATGCCTAGTCACTCATAAAAATAATACCCCTAATTTATTTTCATGGAAATTACAATCTGATGACTCCAATTATTTCACTATCTATCTATCTATCTATCTATCTGTCAAATTCTGACTTTATCTTTCTAATTCTGATCCCAACTATCTTTCGGGGAGACAAGCGTTGAAGTGGCTAACAAACTAGATGACACGATATCATAGTAAGCAGGTTCGAATTTCAGTTGTACTATTGCATTTATTTTCGGACAAATACCCTAAGGGAAGCTATGAAAACCCTTATCTCCACAACTATGGGTTAAATTGTACCACAGTTGTTCTTCTCTAAGGATGGCTTTAGCATCAAGTAGCCCACAAAGGTTGATATGCCATAAAACAAAACCAAACAAAACTAATCTATCTATCTATGTCGGGTTTTGGTCATTTCTTGTACCTACTGCGAGGGTTCTGTAGGTCACACAGCCGGGAAACATTGGTCACACTAGCGGAGGAATGTGACCTCTATTAAATTTCTACGGGCGGAAAAAATTGCAGCTGCTAATATTAATCGACTCCTGCTTAACGTATACGTGGACTAAACAGTAAAGAAGACCCCAGTTTGGCAGAGGATAATGTGTTTCAGTCTTGGGACCCGTGAGAGTAGTTGAAAGCTAAATTCAACACAGCTGTTTGCCAACAAGATGAAGACCCCCTTGATCAATCATTTGGGCAAAACAAGCCGATAAAAGATGATCAATGTTGACATTTTCTTGTCATTGTTGCTTTAGAGAAAATGGAGTACTTTTGCTATTTTACATGCAGGCTCATGCTACATGTTTTGAGCTTTGCAAAAATAATGTTTCCTTGCAAAAAACATGTTTTGAGCTTTGCAAAAATAATGTTTCCTAGCAAAAAACATGTTTTGAGCTTTGCAAAAATAATGTTTCCTTGCAAAAAACATGTTTTGAGCTTTGCAAAAATAATGTTTCCTAGCAAAAAACATGTTTTGAGCTTTGCAAAAATAATGTTTCCTAGCAAAAAACATGTTTTGAGCTTTGCAAAAATAATGTTTCATAGCAAAAAACATGTTTTGAGCTTTGCAAAAATAATGTTTCCTTGCAAAAAACATGTTTTGAGCTTTGCAAAAATAATGTTTCCTAGCAAAAAACATGTTTTGAGCTTTGCAAAAATAATGTTTCCTAGCAAAAAACATGTTTTGAGCTTTGCAAAAATAATGTTTCCTAGCAAAAAACATGTTTTGAGCTTTGCAAAAATAATGTTTCCTAGCAAAAAACATGGTTTGAGCTTTGCAAAAATAATGTTTCCTAGCAAAAAACATGTTTTGAGCTTTGCAAAAATAATGTTTCCTAGCAAAAAACATGTTTTGAGCTTTGCAAAAATAATGTTTCCTAGCAAAAAACATGTTTTGAGCTTTGCAAAAATAATGTTTCCTAGCAAAAAACATGTTTTGAGCTTTGCAAAAATAATGTTTCCTAGCAAAAAACATGTTTTGAGCTTTGCAAAAATAATGTTTCCTAGCAAAAAACATGTTTTGAGCTTTGCAAAAATAATGTTTCCTAGCAAAAAACATGTTTTGAGCTTTGCAAAAATAATGTTTCCTAGCAAAAAACATGTTTTGAGCTTTGCAAAAATAATGTTTCCTAGCAAAAAACTAACTCGATCAAATAATATCAGTATGAACTCTATATCTTTTCTAGTTTCTGAAGGAATAAATATATGAATTTACCCAACCCCTCCGTACGGCAAGATGTGACACAAAGTCAATTTTTAAACGGAGTTTAACTGGTTTGAATTCAGCGTCTTCCTTTTCTTAGACTAGTTGCCTAATCAAGGCGAAAGAACCCAGTATGCCCTGCTATTTATCCATAGCTGGAGAGAGAAGACTCGGATTCATACCTTTCCAAATGGCATTAGTGCAATATGAAATGCAATCAACCTTGTCTAAGATGGGAACTCGTATCACCATGTCCATTTTCTACAACAATAACCATTGCACTACGAGCAACCTTCACCAAAAGAATCAATTTGGGAGAATTTCTCATTATGAATGTAATTCTCCATCTCTGTCTGAAGAATCCCCATGGCGTGGTTTTCAGTCTAATACCCCTGAGAAAACTTTGAGCCCTCTTATTCGACCCACTATTGGTTAAATAGTACCACTACTGTTCTTCTACAAGGGTGGCTTTGGCATTAAATAACCCTCGAAGTTTGAGATATCATTAAACAAAGAAACCAGACCAAACCAAACCAAACCAAATATTCTGAGTACATTCTAGGAATATCCCACACATTATAAAAAAAACAAGTTAATATTTCTGTTAGATTCTCTTTATTTTGTTGGGTGTAATATAAATTACAAAAAGAGGAGAGTCATCGTGGCGGAGTGGGTAACGTACTGGACTATGACAACGAAGATGGTTTGAATTCCAATCACGCTATTCCGTTCACTATCGGACTAGTACCCTTAGGAAAGGCAGGAACCCTTATTCCCTAGCAATGGGTTAAAAAGTACCACTAGTGACATAACAAAGATGAATTTGGCTTTAAATAAACCATGACAGTTGATGCACCATTAAAACAAAAGAAAAGAAAGAAAATGATCCGGTGTAGTAGTACCTGTTAGGATCCTATTTTTGCGTCAAATTGATATGTTGGAAAATCGTTACTATTAGATAGGAATACTTGAAGCAACTGGTCTGTATACAAAATATTTGCATTAAGTATAATTTCTTGAAACAGCTGTTTTTAATACTTATCGAAGTAACAAAAAATTTGGTTTCTTTGTTTAATGGCATATCGACTCTTTTTAGGTTATTTAATGCCAAAGCTATTCTCCTAGAAGAACAGTACAATTTAACCCATAGCTGGGAGGATAAGGGGGTTCATACATTTCCCAAGGGTATTTGCCCGAAAGTGAACATTATAGCACGACTGGAGAACGAACTCGCGTACTACAATTCTGCAGTCCATCGCTTTAACCATTACACCACGAGGACACCCCTTCGAAGTAACAAAAAAGGGGTGTTTCGTCAGTAAAAGTAAAGGCATGGATACAGTACAAAGCACGATAATGAATATTAGTACGTTACAAAATAGTAAAAATAAAAGGCAACAAAATTCCTCTCCTTAGTGACAAATAGCGGCATAAAAAAGAAAATTGCCAAGAAATTTCTTTTATTTTTAATTCGATATGGCTAATGGTCAAAGTAGTTAGAGAGCTGGTTTTGCCAGGGGCACTTTACGCAAAACACTAGTAGTTACACATTACAATACAAGTCTTCATTTATTACAGACTTATCACTTACTGACATTTTTAAAGGACAATTGCCAAGTCGGTATCTATATTCTTTTATTACAATTTTACAAATTATTTCGCTTATACGTCCCCTTTCTTTTCTGATTGTCCAATCATGACACACATCATTGTTTTAAAATT
>OY757930.1:86124765-86194765 GCA_963585895.1 Sepioteuthis lessoniana | reverse complement strand
AAAAGCGAAAAAAAAAAAACCTGGAAAAAGATGAAAATCTTAGAAAAATTTGAAAATACTTTGATAGTAAAATTGGAGAAGAAAAATTTTTAATAATCGAAAGAAAAAAGATAGACGGAAGAAGAAGAAGAAGAAGAAGAAGAAGAAGAAGAAGAAGAAGAAGAAGAAGAAGAAGAGGTAACAGAAAAAGCGTTGGAAAAACAGAATGAAGAAGAAAAATGGAAACAAGAATAGAAAAGGGACGAATTAAAGTGAGAGAATAAAACAAAGAAGAATTAGAAGAAGAGAAAGAAGGAAAAAAAATGATCAAATATTAAAAGAATAAGAAAAAAGAAAAAGAAAAGAAAAAAGTAAAAAAAGAAGGAAAAGAAGGAAATGAAAAAAACTGATCAAGTATCAAAAGAAGGATGAGATAAAGAAAAAGAAAAGTAAAAAAAAAAAAGAGAAGAAAAGGAAGAACAATTTGAAGATCCTGAAGAACGAAAAAAAAAATTCTCCGAAAAAAAAGAATTGTTAAGCTTAAAAGAAGAAAAAGCAAAGAAGCATAGAATTATTAAAAGAATGAAATTAATTAAAAGAAGAATTAGAAAAAAGAAAAGAACAGAAAAATAATTGATTTTAACGGCATATCAACCTCTCCATTGCTATTTTATGCCTTAGGGATCTGGAGATTATATTCATTGTATGTTCATATTATCAATTTACAAACGGATCTAGTCGAAGTGCAAGAAGGCCGGGGCCAAGGATATACTGCGCTGATATTGCAATACTTAAAACCAATGAACTGTGTACAAACAACAACAAAACATAATGGTGCCTATAAACTATTCACTTACAAAATCATTGATATATAAGCAGGGTTTGGCTTTAAATAACCCTCAAGAGTTGATTTACTAGGTTAGCATGGATCAGGGAATAATGACAATGAAAGGGTATTTCACTGTCACCAGAATTCCAGAACTGCAGCTTCACCATCAGATGCAGTTTAACCTCATTTACCAGGACATCCCCCTTTTTTTAGGGGTGGGGTCTTACCCCTCTACAGGGTATACAGTCAGAGCATTCTAATCTTAACCGAAAAGTAAGAAAAGAAAAAAAGAAAGAAAGAAAGAACACAGAATACAACGAAGAAGAATGAAAAGAAGGATTAGAATAAAATAAAGAAGTGGGTAATGAATCATCATCATCATCATCATCATGTCGTGCCACAGGCACGGATATCCCTGACTCTCTTTCGCCACTCTCCCTATCGTTCATCGCCTCTGGCAGGTCTTCAGGGGTACATCCCGTATCCTCATATAGCTACTGTATGTATGTTCGAGCTGGTCGTCCTGCTTTTGCCCGGCCATATGTGGGGATCCATAGGAGTACATCACTTATGAGCTCGTCCCTGCTTCTCCAGCCGTGTCCTGCATGTCTGGTTCATCTAACTTGGATAGGTTTCGTGATGGGAGGCAGGTGGCCGTATAGTTGGTGCCTTGTGGGGTGTTGCCGCCAGGACTTGTTCAATATTTCTCGGAACATTCTTGTGTAATTGCCGTCTAGCTTCTTCTCCAGCCGTTTTGTTAGCGTCCAAGTTGAGCATCCATTTAGCAGTATCGATACGACCGCTGCCAGGAAGAAACTGCGTTTCATTTTATCGGTCAGGTCTGATTTCCATATGATAGATAGCTTATCGATAGCTGTCCATGCCATCGTTAAATGAATAAAAAGAAAAAATGAGAGTGTAGTGGCTAACGTGCCGAACTGCGAGATCGCGGTAAGCGAGTTCGAAATCCAATCACGGTATCATCTTCAGTTTCAGACTAATACTCTTGGGAAAGGTAAGAACTACCTTATTCCCACAGCTGTTAGTTAGCACCACGACTGTATTTTTACAGGGATGCCTTTGGTATTAAATACTCTATCAAGGTGGATACGGCATCATACAAAACCAAACCAAACCAAACATGAAAACTAAAAGAAAAAGGAGGAAAAGAGAGGAGAGATTATGAAAGAATAAGAATAACATAAAGAAGAAGAAGAAGAAGAAGAAGAAGAAGAAGAAGAAGAAGAAGAAGAAGAAAAATAAATGAAAGTAAAATAAAAGAATAATAAAAAAATTGGAAAAATTAACGAAAGAATGAAAAATATTAGAAAAAATAAAGAAAGTAAATAAAAATTCAAAGAATGAAATTAAAAGGTTTCTTTTGTTTAATGGCATATCATCTTTGTGGGTTTTTTAAAGCCACGGTCATTGTTGTTGAAAAAACCGTACTGGTACGATTCAATCTATAGTTGGGAGATGGAATAAAAGGGTTCATAGTTTTCGCAAGGGTATTTGTCTGAAAGTGAATGTAATAGCACGACTGGAGTTCGAACTCGCTTATTACCTTATTGTAGGCCAGCACGTACGTCACACCGCGGCAGAGACTCCCAGAAAGAAAGAAAGAAAGAAAGAAATGAAGAAAAATGAAATAAAAGAAAAAGAAAGGAAGAAAATTAGAAAAAGAAAAATCAAAAAAGACAAAAGGAAGAGTAATGAATAAAAGAAAAAGAAGAAAACTTATTTAAAACAAAAAGAAAATAAAAATAGAAAAAGAATGATTTAAAAAAGAAAAAGAAAGAAAGGCAAAATTAAAATTAACAACCCCTTAATTCGAAAAAATAAGAAAGTAAAAAAGAAAAAGAAAAAGAAAAAACTGGAAGAAAAAGCAGAAAAATGAAAGAAAAGAAAAAGAAAAGAAGAAAATTAGAAAAAGTCTAATAAAAAAAAGAATGGAAGAAGGAAAAAAATGTTGAAGAAAAATCAAAGAAAAGATAAAGTTTAGAAAAAGTCTAATAAAAAAGAAGGGAAGAAAAGAGGGAAATAAATATAGAAGAAAAATTAAAGAAAAAATGAAGAAAATTGAAAAATAAAAAAATAATTTGAAGAACGAGAAGATAACGAAGAAAAAGGACTGGAGATGAAGAATTAAAAGAGAATGAATAAAAGACAAAACAGAAAGATAGAAAGAAAATAAAATGAAGAAGAATTGAGAGAAAAAGGAGAAAATACGGAAGAATTGAGTGAAAAAGAAGAATGAAGAAAAATTGAAAGAAAAAGATTTAAATGAAAGAATAGAAATAAATAAAGCATATGAAGAATTGAAAGAAAAAGAAAAAATGAAGAAGAATTGAAAGAAAAAGATATAGATTAAGCAGAATTGAAAGAAAAAGAAGAAAATGAAAGAAAAAGATCTAAATGAAGAATAATTTAAAGAAAAAGTTTTAAATGAAGAAGAATTGAAAGAAAAAGAAAAATGAAAGAAAAAGATCTAAATGAAGAAGAATTGAATGAAAAAGAAAATTGAAGAATTGAAAAAAAAGTTCTGAATGAAGAAGAATTGAGTAAAAAAGAGGAATTAAATAAAAAGAAGAATAATTTTTGAACAAAAGAAAAGAAAGGAAAACAAAACAACAATTAAAACAAAAAAGAAAGAAAAAAAGAGAAAAAGGAAAAAAAAAAGAAGACAAATTGATGGAAGAATGAAAAGTAAAATAAATATATATCCAAACCTTCCGAATAAGAAGGAAGTGACACAAGGTCAATTTTAAAGCGATGTTTAACTGCTTTGAATTAAGACTTTTCTTTCTCCTAGATTGGTTACCTTTCCAATGTTAAATAGAACTATCTGCCCTTCTATTCATCAATTGGTGGTGAGAAAATAGTTGGATGTATACCATTCCGAAGGGATGAGCCCAACGTATAATGTAGATAGCCTAGTCAAGGATTTGAACTCAGTTCGACGTGTCCATTTTCTTCGATGATAACCATTACACTACGAACGTCACCAGTATATTCATATTTTATCCGCACATTGGAAATAAATATCTGGTTTAATACTTTACTTATTAAACAAGATTTAAAACTTTTGGGGTTTGGTGTACTGGGTATTTTCGACTTCCCAGAATTGACTTAAAGTCCTTTCATATTTGCTATGAGGAGGGCAACGTACAAATCGAAATTCACGTATGGCCGTTTCTAAAAATGGTTTGTCTTCTCAGTAATCTTCTTCAGGGCTGCCTCAGGCACCAAGCACCTGCACATGTGACATTAAATGATGAAGCAAAATACCGAAATAAACTTGTGAAAAGGGTTTAGTTTCAGTTAGTTCACATTGTTTGTATCAATTGGCTGATTGTATTTAATGGCATATCATTGTGATTTATTTAAAGCCAAATCCTGTTTATATATGATTTTTTTAGTGAATAGTTTGAAAGGTAACATTCTTTAAACGAACCAAAACTCATTTGTTTGGACATTATTAAATGGTTTCAAGTTTTGTTATTGTTTGCACACAGTCGATTGGTTTTAAGTATTGTTATTGTTTGCACACAGTTAAATGTTTTCAAGTATTGTTATTGTTTGCACATTGTTAAATTATTCCAAGTGTTGCTATCTAACACTAACAGCTCAACTTGCACACAGTTAAATAGTTTCAAGTATAGCTATGTAATACTAATAATTCAATTTAACATTCATCATTTTTGTAATATAATGGCCGAGGGATTTCGTTTTATATATCTTGCCTTTGGGTTTAGTTAGGCTGAAAACCTTTCGGCTCAGCACATGTATTAACGCGCGCGCGGGGAGGATGTGTCATTCAGATATGTCAAAATAAAAATCCCAGATAGAAAATTGTGACTTGGGGATGTGAATGACATCGTGCACCGGAAGCGCGCGCGGAGGATTTTGGGGGATTTGAAAAAAAGTCAGTGGAGTTGAGTCTTGCCGTCCGAAGAAGAAGGGTGACTTTCGCTTGCTCACCGAGGGCTTGTGGCGGGTGCCACACGTGTTGGGTGTTCAGGTGGAAAACCCAGCATAGAAAGATTGTGCCTCTCTCCTTATGTCGAAAAACCTTTAAACTTTAAGGTAATAAAAAGTTTCGTACCTGAACTAAGAAGTCGTAAGTGTTTTTCGTGTTTCGAGATTCCTATGTTCTATGTATATACGTTATGAACATTCTATGTACGTTTCACATATCCGTGTCATGGGTATGTTACATTTTTTGTACACCGTTAAATGGTTTCATGTATAGTGAATTATTAGATAGTTCTATATGACCTATAGATGGGATTCTAACAGGCACTGCTAGTCCAGGTCAGAGTGAACCTGGGAGTAATGGTAATGAAAGGAGTACTCCTCATTCCTCAAAGCTCCAGGACTCTAGCCTCACCTTAAGATGGTTTAGTGTCATATACAAAACATTCGTTTGTGGGGGTCTCACCGATCCATAGATGTGTAGTCGGCGTATTCTACACCCTCCAGCTGATCGGGTTTGCTTACAAATGATTCAATAAAGTTTATCTTATCCTGTTTGTATTATATCCAGAATGGGGAAAATTTCAATCGGAAAGTAAATGACTAAGATTCAGTTTAAAGAAATGGTTGTTGTTTCTGCAACTTCGAAATGATTCTCTCTCTTTCAGGTTTAAAAAAAATTCCTCATATAATTAGATTTAAGATTAGAAAATTAGATATTTAATTTTTAGCCAGTCGCCTGTAGAATACACCGACTGCATCGCTGCTAAGGGGTAAGACTTAACCCCAACGAGTGTCCTGAATATGACACGAATCAATCTGATGATGAGGCTCCAACAATACTGGAGCTTTGAGGAATGCGGAGAACCCCTTTATTGCTATCGCTCCCAGGTCCACTCTGGTCCGGAGTGATAGCCCCTGATACGGTCATATCTATAGGTCAAATGGAACTGTTCGACATTTAAACAATGAAAACATGATTTATCCTAAATTGAATTGTATGAAATAGAACTGTTTGATCATTCAGTTATGTGTAAACAATAGACTGGTGTTTAATTAAATTATTAGTGATACATGGCAATATTTGGAACCATTTAACTTTGATTCATGCTAAATTGATTTTTTTAGAAATCAAACATTGATCATTTAACTGTGTTTATCTATAAAATCTGTTTACAATTCATATATTTAGAATATATGTAAAAACAAGATTTGCCATTGAATAATCAACAATGGTTAAAATGCCATGAAACCATACCAAAACCTAAAACCATACCAAAACCTAAAACCAAAACCAAAATACCTTGTGTGGTTTACACTTGATATTAAATCAGGCAATTGATATCAAAGATATTTTTCGGGAAAGAAAGAATTGGATGCAATTTAAATAGACTTTTGATCCCTTTCACTATGAAGAGTTTGGGCCAATATTTCACAAAAACGGTTTTACCACAAGAAAGTGGATTTTGATCGTAAAGAGATGGCCAACAAATAAAATCTACTGTTTTCAGAGATAGAAAGAAGATCCTGTCTAAAGAGTTCAAATCTAGTGATGGGAAGACATCTCAAAGAATTCTCACTAGAAGTCTTAAAGGAAATTGAGTTATGTCAATAATCTTTGCTAAGATGCCGTTTTGATCAAAAAAGAATGTCAAGGATAGGGTGAATTTTACTGTAGAATTTTACTGTAGAATAGTGTAATTTGGATACAAAATGGTATGAGAGCAAAACATGATAAGGCGAGCGAAGATTTCGTCTTTTAGTGATGATCCAGAATGTTGACCAAAAAGACCCAGCGAAAAATTATTGCCAAAATGTCTAAAAAAAAAAAAGGTTAACCTAGCCTTATTTTTAAATTGGAATCTTAGATATGGTACAAGGCCAAATGAAAGGGGCACTCAATGAGACTTGGCTAACACGAACCAAGGTGCCCTTTAACTAAGTGTAAATGAAGGAGTCATGTTGAATAAAATTATTAATTTTTAATAACAATATTTAAAACCGTTTCACTGTGTAAACAAATGGGCTCCCGTTTATTTAAGTTCACTTGACGAATTCAGTATCTATATGCGTAACAGGAATTAACATTAAATAATCTTCATGGGTTGATACGCCATAAAGATCCAACCAACCAACCAACCAACCAACTCTGTTGTTTGAACTTCATTATATAAGGATTTGTATGTCGGTCTTCTTTCTTTTCATATGTGGTCGGCTATACCAGATTATCATGTTTCCCTATCGTACGGCTTTTTACACTTTATTCGAGCCATACAAACTTTCAACAACGAAAAAAAAAAAGTTTATATATAAGCTGTTGTTAAATTAATTAGGAATAGACAGTTTTAAAATAACTTTAAATAGAATTACATCTTTAGTTTAATTATAATTCACCTATTATGGAGATGAAAAGTCTGTAAAAATCACGCGACGGTTTATTAAAACATCGATACGTGGAACTTATGTCACGTTCTGATAGAAAAATGCTTTTATAGATTTATTTTTAGCTTCCCAATTTGCTATTTGCAAATCAAATTAGTGAAAGGCTACAATGTGAAGAAAACGAACAATTCCATTTCAATCTGATATGGCAGATCTAACAAACTTATTCATATATTCAAACGCCTGGTACGTCCTTTAGACATTATTATTTGCCATTTATATATATATATATGTGTGTGTGTGTGTGTGTGCATATATATATATATATATATATACATATATATATATATATATATATATATATATATATATGTGTGTGTGTGTGTGCACTGACGGAAAATAAATTTGTAGCATACTGAATAGGTGTCTCAATTTATTCAAGATTAAGCATACAGGTATTCTAAGAGAATTAGAATATATTATCGCGTCTACAAATAAATAGGTATACAGTTTTCAGTGTTCAGGATTGTATCAGCTATGCTGAGATCCTAAGCACAAACTCAATTTAGTTTTTTTTTTATGGCATATCAACACTTGTGGGTTAGTTAATGACGGATTCTGTTTATACATATATATATATATATATATATATATATATATATATATATATATATATATATACGCTAACCCCTCCTCACGAGCAGGATGAGACAAAAGGTCAGTTTTCAAGAGGAGTTAAACGGGTTTGAATTTAGAGTTTTCCTTCTCCTAGATCGGTTGCCATGCAAAGGTAAAAAAAAATCAGTCTGCTCTACTATTTACTCCTAGCTGGAGGGAAAATAGTTGGATGATTCAAACCTTTCCCAAGGTATTTGTGCAATGTGAAAGGCAAATGGTAATAATGCTTTGCTCTCTGAATCATATCTGATTCCAGAATCGTCATTTTAATTGCCGTACAGTTCTTGTCTTTCTTTTGCAGCATGTGTATACAATATTATTATATCCTATAATCTATGCAGTCGGTGTATTCTACAGCCCAAGCCGACTGGGCAAAGCTATGGGTTAAAGTGTACCCCTACTGTCCGTCTACGAGGGTGGCTTTGGCATATAACCCACGAGGGTTGATATGCTATTAAATAACGAAACGAAACGAAACGAAACCATCTATTTTACTTAATCTAATCGTATTTACTTGGTATAACTTTCGATCACATCCTGTTTCTAGCACTCTCTCTCTCTCTCTCTCATTCTCTCTCTCACTCTCACTCTCTCTCACTCTCTCTCTCTCTCTCTCTCACTCTCACTCTCTCTCTGTTACACTCTCTCTCACACTCTCTCTCTCACCCTCTCATTCTCTCTCTCACTATCTCTATCTCTCTCTGACTCTCACTCTCTCTCACTCTCACTCTCTCTCTCTGTTACACTCTCTCTCACACTCTCTCTCACTCTCTCTCTCTCTCTCATTCTCTCTCTTTCTCACTCTCACACTCTCTCTCTCACTCTCTGACCCTCTCTCTCTCACTCTCACTCTCTCTCTATCACACTCTCTATCACTCTTTCTCACTCTCTCTCGCACTCTCTCACCCTCTCTCTCTCTCACTCTCTCTCTATCACACTCTCTATCACTCTCTCTCTCTCTCACTCTCTCTGTCTCTCTCTGTCTCTCTACATATTCTTATGTCTGGCGTTCTACCGGCGCTTCTATTTATCAATCTATCAAGGGAATCATTGTGGTGAAGTGGTTTATGTGTTGGACTGTAACATTGAAACAAGCGAGTTTGAACCCCTGTCACGCTATTGCATTCACTTTCGGACTAATGCCAATGGAAAAGGCATGAACCCCGTTATCCCTCCTCCATCTATGATTTAAATAGCACCTCAACTATACTTTTAAAAAAGATTGCTTTGGCTCTAAATAACCCACGAAGGTTTATATGCCATTAAACAAAGAAGCCAAACCAAACCAAACCCAACTAGACTCTGCTACTATAATCAGAAATATATATATATATATATATATATATATATACTTTTAGTTTAGTTTGAGTTGCAGTGTTATAGAATTTAGTTATAACTGATAACTAATAATATCCGTTTTGAGTGTATCATATTCCACTAAATAATGGTAACTTTGACTTAGTAAACAACCTGTACGTGGCTTGCACTTATTTCGTGCTAATCCCCTTGTGGAAGGCATGAATCCATTAATTATCCACTCCTTTATGAGGAAATAGTAGATCAGACTGGGTTCTTTATCCTTCGTAATAACAGGCATTTGTTTGAACATAGTTATAGTGTGTCAAGTAGCAAATAATAATAATAATGATAATAATCTTAAGTAAATAAGATTTAAGTAAGTCTTCTTAAAAGAAATACTTTACAACTATATAGTATCAAGTATTTCTATCTAATACGGATAATTTTAAACAGATTTATTTGACAAGAAATAATACTTCGGGTTAGAATCGACTTGGGTGAAATAGAAATAGAGAGGTATTTTACCCTTATTATTTTAGCGTAACTCTCTTACGCTTAGAGATTAAAGAGTCTTATTCATCGTAAGCAAAAACGCATTAAGATTGGTATAAGGAGAAAATAGTTTCACTAAACTTGTCAAAACTTTTTGAGATCAGTGCCCGGTTGGTGAGGATAATAATCAACCGACTGTATCTCTTGCCGAGAAGTAACATCGCCTCTGAAAAAAAGAGGTTGTCCCGAGTAAGATACGAAATTACATTTTGGGGAGTTTGGAGTACCTCTTCATTGCCATTACTCCCAGGTCAATAGAATCACGTGATACTATATCACTGTAAATTATATTGTTTTAAGAACATTTATTTGAAGCTTTAACTGCTCAGGAAAGATTCTTATTTGTTATTAAAACCATTATAACTGTATGCAAACAAATAACGATTACTAAACAGGTTGGTTGGTTGGTTGGTTTTTTACGATATATCAACCTTTGTAGGTTATTTAACGCCAAATGCATTTTTATGTAAATAATCAGTTCTATTTAAAACAATCCAGTTTACCATGGGTACACAGTTTAATTGTCAAAAACATTTCTATTTCAAACTATTCAGTTTATTCAAGCAGTTATATATAACAATTCAGTTTAGTGTAAGTACAGTTTTAATGCAAAACAAACTAAAAAAAAAAACAACAGTTCAATTCAAAACAATTCAGTTTAGCATAAGCACGCAGCTTAGATATAAGAACAGTTTAATTGTGAAAAACATTTCTATTTCTAGCTATTCAGTTTAGTTAAGCAGTTTTAATTCAGCTAATTCTGTTCAGTATAAGTACATATTTTGTTTACTCACCGTTAAATGTCAAAACAGTTCTACGTTAAACAATTCAGTTTAGTGTAAATACAGTTTCAATGTCAAAAACAGTTCTATTTCAAATAATTCAGTTTAGCACAAGCGCGCAGTTTAAATGTAAGTACGGTTTAATTGTGAAAGAACATTTCTATTTCAAGCTATTCAGTTTACTCAAACAATTCATTTTAGCATAAGTATGCTGTTAGTTCTATTTAACCCATAGATAGGGCCTTATCAGGTGGTACCACTCCGGGCCAGAGTGGACCTGGGAGCAATGGCAATGAAGGGGTACTCCGCATTCCCCAAAGCCCCAGGATTACTGGATCCTCACCATCAGATTGTCTAGTTTCATATCCAGGATACTCATTGGAAGGGCAGTCTTACCCCTCTGCAGAGGTGCAGTCAGTGTATCCTACAGCCCCATATTACTAAACAGAAATAATCATTTGAAACCATATAATGATTAGAATTTGATAGGAATACTTGCTACCTTAAAACTGCGCGCAAATTATTTGTATTTGATAGGAATACTTGGAACTATGGAATACTTGGAACTATATATTTGTGTAAAAAAAACTCTAGAAACAAAAATGTATAAAATAATGAGTAATGAAAAGGTACTTTCAGCGTAACCCTCTTACGATCATGAATTGAAGAGTTTTATTCTTCACTGGCAAAAATATATTGCTAGCGGTAACTCTGATGTAGAAAACAGTCGCTGAAAACTTTCCCTAACTAACAATATTATTGTATCCCCTGAATCTTTTGTAGTTTACGTGAAAATAAATAAAATATATTACATTGGATATGCCCCATCCGTTACGGCTTATGAGAAAAGCCATCCATCACCTGTTCGTCGGTAACAGCCAATGTAATATATTGATGCCATATAAATCAATAACTATTGTGGTGTCTCTGTGCTCAGGAAGAGCGACTTTGAGACCCCGATACCGCATCTTATTTTATCTAGAAACATACAAATGTGAGTGGTTGGTTAGCTGTTTGAGCCTACACAGGGAACTTAAACTTCCTACACTTAATTAAAGTGAGACAAGCTTATACACTATATTTGGAGGCGTTCATAGTGTAATGGTTATCATCGTAGGAAATGGATATGGTGATACGAGTTCAAATCCTGGACTAGGCTGTTTGTATATCGCTAATACCTTTACTAGAGATTTGAATTCAACTATTCTCTCTCCAACAATTGGTAAATGTTAGGGAAGACTGGGCTAAACAATCTGATGGTAAGGCTCAAGTCCTGGAGTTTATTGTTAAAATGAATTATTAGTGTTAGATGGCAATACTTGAAACTATATTGTGTTCTGGTTATGATATTAAATAGCATCTGATAGTGAGACTCCTGTCTTGGAATTTGGGGAACGAAGAATGCCTATTCACGATCCTTTCTCTTAGGTCCACTCATACCCGGAATGGTGGTACTTGGTGAAGTTTCATCTCTTGGTCAAATGCAAGGGTTCAATCTTTTACTGGGGATTAATATTAGATAAAATTATTAGTTATAAATAGGAAAACTTGAAACCAGTTTAACAAATGCAAACAAATGAGCTCTGGCTCGCTTAAAAATGATATTACAAACTGTCTGCTTACAAATCCAATATATATATATATATATATATATATATATATATAGGATTTGGTATCAAATTACCCAGAAGGGTTAATATCCCATAATACCTAAACAAACACAGAAACTTCTATAAAACAAACTTATATACCTTGGATTAATTCTTTACGCCCGATTTTAGAATATGCTGAGTGTATTTACTGCTGAGAGGTAAGACACCTCCCCTAAAAACCGGGTGTCCTGGTGTGACACTAAACTGACTTTGATAATGAAGGTCCATTTTGGTGTTCAGGAATGTGCAAAGTACACCTTCATTGTCATTACTCCCAGGTTCACTCTGACTCGGAGTCCTAGTACCTGTTAAGGTCCCATCAATGGCTTAAACAGATCTGTTTAAAAACTATTCGAATTCGATAGTACCGTGTGCAAAAAAAAACTCTCAAGAAACAATAACTTTCAAAATGTAAATATGTACTCACAATGAACGTGATTCCCGAACCACTTGGCATAAAATAACCTTCGTTGGATTGACATGCCTTTAAAATCAATGAATTAATCATATCATCATCATCATCATCAGGTCGTGCCGCCAGCACGGATATCCCTGACCCTCTCTCGCCACTTCTCCTTATCGTTCAACGCCTTTGGCAGGTCTTCAGGGCTACATCCCGTATCCTCACACAGCTGCTGTATGTATATTCGAGCTGGTCGTCCTGCTTTTCCTCGGCCATATGTGGGGGTCCATAGGAGTATATCCTTTATGAGCTCGTCCCTGCTTCTCCAGCAGTGTCCTTCATGTCTGATTCGTCTAACTTGGATAGTTTTCGTGATGGGAGGTAGGTGGTCGTATAGTTGGTGCCTTGTGGGGTGCTGCCTCCAGGACTTGTTCAATATTGCTTGCAGCATTAATCATATAATTATATACAAACTATCATTATCTTTTAGTTACTTTAAAAAGACTGACAGAAAAAGAAATAACTAATTAAAGTTTGATATGGAGAAAAAAGCAATTACTCTTTCAACCAATACCAACTATATATTGATGAAATCAAAACTTGTTGGGTTTTGTTATGGACTAAGTTTTACTTAAGTCTGTCTCGTTGGCCTCGGATTGCTTACACGATCTGATTTTCCCAAGTGGTTGCCCAACTACATCCAAAGCAGGTTCATCGCTGCATATCTAAAATTCATATAACAAATCTTATCTACTTATTTACTGAATTTCGCTCACAAGCTACTTACCATCACTGCTGTGTGTAAAGAGTCGAGTAGACTTGATTCTTTAGGGTCGGTTAGGCAACCAGTCTACGAAAACTCAAATCAGCTTTACTTCGTTTAAAATTCCCATTGTGTAACATCCTGTCGATAGCGGAGGGGTTAGGTGAATACACAAACTACCTGCTTTTAATAATTGGTCACCCATTTAAATACAATGCAAGTTCATCATTGTTTAATGAGTGCTTTCAGTGAGACTTGAACCAACGTCAGAATTTTTACTCAGCTTTGGTTATTCTGGCGTACAAGTTCTAGATTATTAAGCCACTCAATTTGTGGGGCTTCGAGTACGCTGACTGCACCTTCTGTTTTGCCCAGTTGGCTGGGGCTGTAGAATACACTGACTGTACAATTAAACCGTACTTACATTTAAACTGCGTGCTTATGTTTAACTGAATTATTTGAAATAGAACTGTTTTTGACATTAAAACTGTATTTACACTTAACTGAATTGTTACATATAACTGCTTGTATAGTTTGAAATTGAAATGTTTTTGACAATTAAACTGTGTACTTATGCTAAACTGAATCGTTTAAATAGAACAGATTATTTACACAAAAATGGATTTGGCGTTAAATAACCTACAAGGGTTGATATGCCATAAAACCCAACAAACCAAACCAAGCACCTTTTGCCGGATTTTAACATCAATACCAATAAAGAAGTATCGGGGTATGACACTAAATCACATGTAATGGTGAGGCTCCTGTTCTAGAGATCTGGAAAGTGTACTGAACGCTTTCATTGCCATTACTCCATGGTTAATTCTGTTAATAGGAGTGATTGTACATATTAGGGTTTCATCATTCGAATTTGATTGGAATACTAGATATATTATAAAGGTAAATTAATTATATTAAGAATAATAACTTGAAACGACATTAATTAACTAAGGATTGAAACGCAGTTTCTTCCAGGCAGCGGTCGTATAGATACTGCTGTATGGATGCACAACTTGGACGCTAACTAAACGGCTGGAGAAGAAGCTAGACGGCAATTACACAAGAATACTGCGAGCAATATTGAACAAGTCCTGGAAGCAACACCCCACGAGGCACCAACTATACGACCACCTGCCTCCCATCACGAAAACTATCCAAGCTAGACGAACCAGACATGCAGGACATTGCTGGAGAAGCAAGGACGAGCTCATAAGTGATGTACTCCTATGGACCCACACATATGGCCGGGAAAAAGTAGGACGACCAGCTCGAACATACATTCAACAGCTATGTGAGGATACGGGATGTAGCCCTGAAGACCTACCAGAGGCGATGAACGAAAGGGAGAAGTGGCGAGAGAGGGTCAGGGATATCTGTGCTAGCGGCACGACATGATGATGATGATGATCAGGATTAATAGAAATAATTACTTGAAGCCATACAACTATGTGCGATTTATTTAAACTACATCGGAATACTTGATAAATAGAATTCTTTAAACCACTTAATTGTGAGCTAACAAATAATTAAATTATCAAATGGTATGGTTAGTGATAGCAAAACATGAAATCATTTAACTATTTACAGACAAATAAGCAATAAGAAATCGCTTAAAAATTAAATTACTAACCAAATACTCGCAAACAAAGGCAAAAATGTAAACAAATGAAATCTACAACCTAATGCCTTATAATTCGCGAACTGACGTGGTTCGCTTTCTGGCTGAGCGGTATGATACTAAGTCTAACGTAAAGTTGGGTGGGTTTCGATCCCAGCTTTAAGCGTCCTACGTGTCTAGCCACACTGAATAGTTGTGATACAACGAAACAGTTTGTTTGTGGATGCCTATATATATTCTCTATTTAAAAAAAAAATTTTAAATCTTAATTTAATTTAATATAATTATTACTGTATCCTTACGTAAAGTTATTGAATAAAGTTATTTCATCTAAATTAGTATTAAATCTGGAGTTTTAAGTCGAAATTAAATTAGAATTAAAAAAAAATTTTTTAAATCAATTTACTATAATTCTAACCGGCAATAAAATAAAAAAAAACGGAAGTGGGCTAAATGAGGAGAAAACTCTTCACCCCTCTTCTATCCCCTCCAACCCTTCTTTCCTGTGTCTATTCTGAATTATTCTATCCATAAGATCTGAAGAAGTCCTGGTAATTTTTTTTTCGTGTTTTTTGATTTTATCAAAAACACGTAACAGGATGGAAATAGATTTTAATCCTAATGTGACCGGTTTTGTTTTTTTCTTAAAGAAATTATTGCTCTGTAATGTCAGTTACATTGAGCTCTTTACCAGGAAAATTTAAATGTTCACTGTGATATGGTTTTTTGTCCGAATGGAATTACTCCCAACTCCGGTTTAACTGGACCGAATAATACACACACACACACACACACATACACACACACACACACACACACACATATATATATATATATATATATATATATATATATATATATATATATATATAAGAGGATTTGGCGTTAAATAACCCACAAGGGTTGATATACAACAAAGCAAAAAAACATTGAGAGAAGTCATTGGCTAAGTTTCCTAACCGGTGCTCCATTCATATGGCCTTGTGTCACATCAAAGCAAAAGGTTTAATAAATTACTAAGTTCCTTAAGCATTATTAGTTACTTGGTACCATGTGTTCAAACAAATGACTGTTATAAAATAGAAATGATTACTCGGCACATTATAATTATTAGTATTAGATAGGAATACTTGAAATCACATAACTGTGTGCAAATTATTTGAGTTTGATAGGAATAATTGATATATAACTGCGAGCAGAAACACTTAAGACACAACTATACAAAAAGTGTAAGTAAAAAGTAAGTAAAAATAGCGACCGTAGTCGAGAGCGAACTGAAGGCTCCCTTTTCGATAGCTACTACACCAATGTGTTGTGGAGGGTGCTACACTTTTCCCTGGATTGCTCCACTTTACCCTTAATCCGTACCTTATAATACTGAGTATTAAGCAAGGAGGAATCAAGTACCATTTTTTGAGTTTTGGTATGACTCGACCTGGGATTGAACCCCGGTATCCTGGGCCATTGGTGAACAATCTACTCATTAGGCCAATGGACCGAATGAACACGATTTCCAAATCCAATGCATAAAGTAACCCTAGACCATCTGACATGCCATTAAAAAAATCAATCCATGATTTACGAATTAATACTTCTATGTTTGCTTGGACACCTGTGTCTAGATTGTATCAAAAGATTTTCACGGATTATCACAATTATATAAACACTCGCAGGAACAATCTACTCTGGCAAAAAAACAAGGGAAAACATTTTTAAAAAGTAAAGCAAATAAAAAGCTGGTGCGCTCACTTTCAGCCTTGCCAGGGGCCAGTTGAACGTAGACGCAAGTAACGACATATGCAGCTTATTGAAGCTAACACGCATGCGTAAAGTTCACATCAATGGCTTTAAACAGGTATTCTGCGTCATATAAAAGGCTCACACATATGCCTACTCGTTTTCGGACATGAATATCTCACGCCTCTCTGACTACATCACTTTATTTAATACACTCACGTCCGTGCATGGACCTTTTCCATTCATCAAGGCGCGCAGTATTAATATCAACTGGGCTCGTTACTCCCTGCAAGACTTCGAATAGCGATCCTATTAATTCTGTATTTTCACAATTTCCGTCAACCGTTTGCTAAAGGCTGCCAAGCACTAACATTTCCTTTTTTCTTTATATCGCTTGTCCAGTCACCATCCAACCCCACGTCATCACTATTTATAAACGGATTCAATGTATTTGCATGTCAAGTATTGGATATTGTCAACATGAATGCCTGTTTTCTTCCCTTTTTTTTTTCGTCTGCAATCAAACTATTTTTGTCTGGTGCGTTTTTTTCTTTGCTTTTTTGTTGTTGTTGTTGTTGTTGTAGAACGTGTTGCCATTCATGCATTTCTTTTGCTCAGACCATGCGAGCAGCCATGTTACAGGCTAGATATATGTTAAGCAGGGTGTAATTCTGGGAGTTATATTTTATGGATTAATGGCTTTACATTTGTGTTTCTTTGTGCATCTAGTTGTATTTCTTCGTGTCCGAACAGCCAAATATAGACGTAGGTGATCGAAGCTGAAAACTTCTCTGGCTGACCAAGAAAGATGGGTTCTGGGTATGATACAAAACTGCATCTGGTAATGGAACTCCAGTTATGTTGCTCTAGGAAGTGTGGAGTCAATTTTTGTTGCTTTTATTGATAAGTACACTCAGGGTGGTAGAGATTTGCTAAGCTTAGTTTAGATGAGGCACAAAACCAGAAGTAAGAGGGCCCCTAGTAAGATGAATCGTTATGGGAGTTAATGTGGACCAGTAAAGGGTCCGAAAAAAAGACACGAACTCGGGTTTACCTGGAACAAAGTGTATTAACGAAAGTATAATACAACATAGATAAAAAAGATGTTGAACGTCAGTCTGACTGTCAAAGTGATAGGCTGGGGAGAACTTTATCTCCGAGATAAATATTCTCCCGGCATCATATTTACCCAACCCCTCCGCTCGGGCAGGATATGACACAAGGTCAATTTTTTAAGCGGAGTTTAACAGGTTTGAATTCAGAGTTTTCCTTCTCCTAGACTAGTTGCCTCACAGAGGCCGAAGAACCCAGTCTTTCCAACTATTTACCCATAGCTGGAGGGAGAATAATTGGATTCATACCTTTCCCAAGGGTATTAGTGCTATGTGAAATGCAATCAGCCTCGTCCAGGATTTGAACTCGTGTCGCCGTGTTCATTTCTTACGACGATAACCATTACACCACGGGCACCTCCATAATATTCTCCCGGTATTCATAGCCACAGGAAGAGTTCATTACAGTCCGCAGGTTGGGTACCATAACAGTTGTACATGTAAACCCATTGGTCAGAGACATAGAAAAATTTTATTTACCAGAAAAAAAGATTTGCCTGTTTTGGATTTTAGATGAATAAGAATGGGTTTTGAAACGAAGTATAGCTCGTCAAAACGTATTATTTGATGAAAAAGGAAAAGATTTGATTGGATGCAAGCGAATTTTATGGCTTACAGAGAATCAAGAGAATTATTATTCCGATTATCTACGATGTAAAAACAGAAATCGACGGTAGATTTTACCTTTGTGGTCAATATCTGTCAAATTGACGACCGGTGGCAGTCTGAGAACGGAAATTCGGAATAACTTTTCTTTTAATGCAAATGTCGAAAGTTTTTTCTTAAAAAACATTTCTTAGGTAATACATCGTCAGCATAAAATTGGTAATTACAAATTTGAAAAAGACTGCCTCTTTGGGTGATGATGAGAGGACATTAAACACCAAAGGGAGGTGCAGCAAATCGAGGGGGTGAAATTAATTATCGAAATCCAATTTAGGAGAATATTGATATTGTTAATTGTTTCGCCAACCATCACGCCTCAGATAAGAGAAAATACATATATAAGATACTTAGGGAGTCCAGCGGAATATCAGCGGAAGGCAGCTACTAGACTTCACGTTGCTCTGGACTGTGGCCTTGCACCAGACAGCCTAGGGTTGGAGAGGCAAAGAAAGCCTAAGATAATACGTCACTTTGAGAAAAACGGAGAAAGCCTATGATAATATGACCCTTTAAGAAAAACGGAGAAAGCCTTAGATAATACGACACTTTGAAAGAAGCGAACAAAGACAGATAATACGTTACTTCGGGATTATCTTTTACCAGACTAATGAAAGCAGAAAAGCCAAGTTAAGCCTGAGATAATGCGATGCCTAGTGATAACCTAGTACCAGGTCCACGGAGATCGAGAAGCGAAAAGGAATCGAAATATGATACTTTAGAGAGAGCACGAACCGGCAAACCATCTCCATGATATCCGAGTTTTGACCCTGTACCAGAGTGCCCTGGGTATAAAAAGAGAAGAAAGCCAAGAATAATTCGACACCTTGGAAGAAGCGAAGAAAACCTAGCGTAAAATATCACTTGAGAAATAATTCACAACTTGAAATCTCCTTGTACCATACCATCAAATAATCGAAAGTAGCTGAGAACTAAATATTAAAAAAGGTAAACCAAACAGCCGTTTGGGATTGCCTTATGCCAGACTATAGAAAGAGAGAAAAGAAAAGCCTAAAACTTATACAATGAATTTAGAGGCCTTGTGTCTGACTTTGAATGCCGATAAACAGACTGACTGTTAATTATTGAAATGGGTCTCTGAGTAAAACATCCCACCTCTTGGATGGATAAATACATATACCATTTTTAAAGACAATTTTTAAAAAATAAATGTAATCATTGTTACACGTAGTGTTTGTTTTCCGTTTGTTGGCATTGACGTTTTTGCTTTCTTCATTGTGCGGTCTCGTCCGTCTACTCATCGACCGGCGACTCCGATTAGCGATTGATCTTCGGTCAACAGCAAAAGCACAACGTGGGCAGATAGTAGTTAGTTGAGACACCCGAAAACGTGACCAGCCCAGTGAAATGGTCTGTGGATTGAGAGAAGATTCACCTCAGTGTTTATTGTAGAAATTTCTGGCTGATCAGGAAGGTTTGATTTAACGGATTAAAAACTATTCTATTATGTAATGTATATTTATTATATAATGTATATGGCAGAGAACCATTTTATCGTTTGTTTTAGGTTGGATGGTTGGTTTTATACCATAGCAACCCATGTAGTTTATCTAATGCCGAATCCTGTTTATGCATATAAATATTTACTATATGATTTATTATCGAAAGATTTGTTGGTAACATTTTAAAACAAGCCAGAACTCATTTATCTGCAGACAGTTAAACGGTTTCAAATATTGTAGAACCTCAATTATCGAACGACTCTCAAATCGAACACCTCGGATTTCGACCCAAAAGTTTGAATAAAAAATGCCTCAGTGATCGAGCAAATGTTCAGAGTTCGAACATACGAGTCGATCTAATGAAAAGGGAAAGCGCGCGAATGAAAGCCGAGGCAAATCGAACATGGCCGAACGGCTGGCCGAATGAACCCAAGCAGTATTGATTCAGTTTCCGAAAAAATCATTTGCTTTTAAAAGAGGCAGACTTAGCATAACGGTTGTAAGTATAATCAGAGACCCGAGTCCAAATTCTATTGCAGTTTTACTTGGCGATATTGCACCGTAGAAAGGCATGGATCCATCTATCGTCCATTGTTTTCGGGAGGTCCTCAAGGCTACATCTAGTATCGGCACAGGGCTGTTGTATATAGGTTCTAGGTGGTCGTCCGTCCTGCCTTTGCTCGTCCATATGATGTCTGTGTTGACATGGAGGCCTCTGCCAGCAGATGCTCCTTCCAGACCATGCAGCAGGGATTTGCCTTGGGCGGGTGTATTTGCCAGAAGCGCTATGTCATCGGCGTAGTCCACTTCCATAATTGTTGTACGGTGTATCTACTGCTTCTTTCCTTTGCCAGCTTGAAACTGTTATCTTTCATTATATTAGTAATAGAATCAGTGACTGGAAATCATGCAACATTACATGCCAATAACGAAAAAAACTAAAATCGACTGACTATATTTCATGTTTTATAACAATACTAAGCTAATAGGAATAACTGACAACTTCTGGCCGCTTCCCTTGTTTAGCGAGTTAGACTTGCAAAATATTACAAGTGAGTATTATTCTCATTAAGTTTCCCATAATTCTGAGCTTCTAACAAAGTAGATCTAAGTTTTAAATTTCGAGTTTTTCCTTCTCCAAGACCACTTGCCCTACCAAGGTTAGAGAGCCCAGTCTGCTCTACTGATATTCTTAGCTGCGATATATATATATATATATAGCACAGAAGCAAAATTAGGAATATTCAAGTATAATAATTAACGACTCTATTATAAAACAAGTTTAATCTTAATTTTAAAGAATAAACAATAAAATAAGAAAAAAGACACAACACAGTAAATTTAGTCGATAAGGGCGCCATTTTTTTTTCAATTATTGTATCAACATGACTTCGAAACGATTTGCTGCCTTCAAAATAAATTCTTCAGACACTTTATTTCATTCCTTCTCAATAACAGTCTTAAACGAACCAATATTTGGATGGGAATTTACATTTGTTTTGATTTCTAAAACTCCCGATATAGCGTAATCAAGGGAATTAAGGTCTGGGCTTGATGAGGTCATAAAGAAACTCCAATCATTTCGGAAATTTTTCTTGCTTTCGTTTCGGCCTTACGCAAATCATAGATTCTTTTTTTCTTGCTCACTCATATTGGGCTGAATTTTAATGAAAAAGTGCTTGAATAATAGAGCTAATCATGAAAATTTATATTTATCGTGTTTTTTTCAAAAACTGGACAAATTAGACTAAAAAAATGTTTTAAAAGTCATTCCTTGTTTTGCTTTCACACCCTATGAGTAATTCGATAAATAAGTTGATTTTTTAAGAAACCAACATTTTTTCTTTTCCAGAATTTGTCTCGATAAATGATAAACTCTGCGTCGTTTGAAATTAGTTTATGGCCAAAGTTGTTTTAATTTTGCAAATATATTCGTTTTGAGGTTATTCAAAATGTCGGCAAATCAAATAAACTGCACTGGCCAGGAAGTCTGTCCACAATCTTTTGGTTGCTGTGAATGGTAAACCTGTTTAAATTTACAGAAGAATGTATGATATAAACGGAAAAGCCAGTTTTCATCAAAAATCTTTACAAATAAGTCAACGATAAGTTTGGCTCTAAGAGCCAGGGTCGAGAATTGGAAACGCACTGACTCTCCAGGGAAGAAAAAGTTTCAGGCGCAGTAATCGATAAAAAAGATAATTCTTATAGTCTTTTAGGACAGGAAAAAAAACCCGTTACAACTGATTTCCTTGAAAAACGTGTGACTATAAACAGCGTTTTCAATCGCCAAAAATATTGGCGAAATACACCTTATTTATTGAATAACACCCACACACATACACACACTCACACACACACACACACACACACACACACACACACACACATATATATATATATATATAGTAAAAATACAAGGAGCAAAATACATCGTAATATAAAGCATATTTTCCCCTGCAAAAATTATTTTTTCCTACGTTTTCCCGACCTCGAACTATGCATATTCGTTAACAATCACACACATCTACAAAAAATGAATCCCTGCTTCTTGACCGAATTCTATTTGCCATAAATGTATTTCTAATTCCGTGTTATTAATTTCCATAAACAATGATTATGATAACATTTTATTTCATCGGAAATTTTTATCCTGTCATTGTAAGACCACCGTTTTACGATGAAGCTAAACCAGCTGAGTGTAAAATGCTTAAAAATAGTTTTCTTCGCACGTTAATTATGACAAGAAATTTGCAATTTTTAATGGAACCTGAAAATTGTAGAAATAATTGGAGGTTTTAGGCGAATTTTTTTTCCAAACTGACAAGGGAAGCGAAAAACGATTTAAAAAAAACCCCAAAAATACAAAAAAACAACAACAAACAAACAAGCAAACAAAAAAAGTAACAAAATAGAAATAGTGACACAGTGTGTAAAGTGTGACGTAGCATATCTCCCCACCCCAAAAAAAAAGCAGAAAAAATTTTTTAGCTGAAATTTGCTTTAAAAACGATTTCACCGATAAAAAAAATGCCAAGAATAACTATTTGCCGTTTAATTGCAATGGAGCAGATAGAAAAATTAAGATTAATATATCATAGTGGGTAATATATGTACGTATATATGTAATGGTAAATGAGCCACTCTAGCAGATTGATTATCCTATTTACCCAACCCCTCCGCTCGGGCAGGATATGACACAAGGTCAATTTTTTTTAAGCTGAGTCAACAGGTTTGAATTCAGAGTTTTCCTTCTCCTCGACTAGTTGCCTAACCAAGGCTGAAGAACCTAGTCTGTCCTACTATTTACCCATAGCTGGAGGGAGAATAATTGAATTCATACCTTTCCCAAGAGTATTAGTGCTATGTGAAATGCAATCAGTCAAGTCCATGATTTGAACTCGGGTCGCCGTGTTCATTTCCTACGATAACAATTACACCACGGGCACCTCCAAAGCAGATTGATTATAAGGTTTCAAGTAACTCAGTATAAACATTTCACGTAACAATTATTAATACGAATAATTTGCACAGTTTTATAGTTCTAAGTATTCCTATTTAATACAAATAATTTAAACAGGATTTTTAAACGTTCCTACCTGATATTAACACACTTTACTCGAAACTTACGGATTATTACAACGAGATAGGGATAAATTAATGAATTATTAGTCCTTATTTTGATGCTAAATAAAAACACGAAAGTCCGCTCCCCGGATGGAGACACAGACTACTTCGACATTGTAGTAGGTGTGCTGCAAGGAGACACATTAGCCCCATACCACTTTATCATCTGTCGAGACTACGTGCTTTGAACGTCTGTTGATAAAATGAAAGACAATGGTTTCAAGCTAGCAAAGGAAAGAAGCAGAAAATACACTGTACAGACAATTATGGACGCGGATTACGCCGATGACATAGCGTGTCTGGCAAATACACCCGTCCAAGCCGAAACCCTGCTTCATAGTCTGGAATAAGCAGCTAATGGCATAAGCCTCCATGTCAACGCAGACAAAACGGGATACATGTGCTTTAATCAAAGAGGTAGTTCTCTGAAACTAGTGGACAAGTTCACCTACCTAGGAAGCAGTGTCTCATCAACCGAGACAGACATCAACACGCGACTAGCAAAGGCATGGACAGCTATCGATTGGCTATCGGTCATATGAAAGTCAGACCTGACTGATAATATAAAATCGATACTGCTATGCGGATGCACTACATGGGTGTTAACTAAACGTATGGAGAAAACGCTTGACGGCAATTACACAAGAATGCTGTGAGCAATATTGAACCAGTCCAGGAGGCAGCACCCCAAAAATCAGCAGCTGTACGGCCACCTGCCACCCATCACGAACCAGACTTGCGGGACACTGCTGGAGAAGTAAGTATGAACTCATAAGTGACATACTCCTGTGGATCCCTTCACATGAACGAGCAAAAGCAGGACGACCAGCTACAACTTATATACAACAGCTCTGTGCCGATACAGGATGTAGCCTTGAAGACCAACCGGGAGCGATGGACGGTAGGGACGGGTGGCAAGATAGGATCAGGGAGATCCGTGCTGGTGGTGCGACATGATGATGATGTGTCCTTATTTTTGGAGCAACCCTTTTATAAGTGTTGTACGCAGGCTGTACTTTATCGAGAGCTAAAAATGAATAGACAATAAGTAGGATTATGCGAAAAAGGGTGCTTCGTAGCTGAAAACTTGCCCTATCTAACAGGATTTTTAGGATACTTGTAATTGATATAGTTTCAGTTTAAAAAAAATAAAGTTAGGTATTCCCAGTGGCATCGTGCCAAACGAGCTTGACAGTGAAATCCAAATAAGCGAGTTTCGCTTTTACTTTCACTTTCGGTCAAATACCCCCGAAAAAGGTAAGAACATGTATACCCCCCCATCCCACCATGGGTCGAATAGTACAACTAGTGTTCTTCTATTAGTATGTCTTTGGCATTTAATAATCTACGAGTGCAGATATGCCATAAAAAAGGCATGTTTTTATTCAGGTTCCATGCAAGTTCTTCAGCGTTAGCCAAAGAAAGGCATAAGCAAAGGTGGTAGCAAAGTGGAAAAATAGGGCTTTGTAGCTGAAAACTTGCCCTATCCAACATGCATCATTGTATTCTCTGTATCTGATATAGTATCCGTAAAATAGATAAAAAGCAATTCTTTCGGAGCAACCCTTTTTCTTCTCAAGCGTAGATAATGCGTAGATAATGTTGGTAATTATGAGAAAAAATAATGTTTTGTTGCTGAAAACCTGCTCTATCCAATGGTGTGATTGTGTTTCATCATCTAGTTCAGTTAGAATATAAATAATCTTGATGCACTAATTTCGGAGCAACCATTTAACAAGAGCTGTATGCAGGTTCTTCTTCATTGCTAGCAAAGGATGGTAGATAATGTACCTATGGGGAAAATAGTGCTTTGTTGCTGAAAACTTTCTCTATCGAACATTATTCTTGTGCTCTCTGTATCTGATATATTTTCCATGGAATAGAAAGTTGCTACTACTTTTCAGAACGCCATCTTGTGTAGACTTAACAGTTTTCTTTTTTTTCACGTGTATTCGTGCAGTAATTATTCTTTCGAAAACATCACACTAGAAGGAAAGACATTGTTCTTAAAATTCTTTAAATGAAACTCGCTATCAACGAGGTTGTGTAAAATACGAATATGCGTCGAGGTGTGGAAAGTTTCGTCTTTAACATTAAAAGGTGTTTTTTCTCCGGTTTTTGACAAGAATCAATGTTTAAAAAAAAATCAAACACCAACCTGGACAAATTAAAGAAGAAGATGGTGTCGGCGGATTAGGTTTTCAAGATGGCTTCTGATTGTCGGCAGCGAACAAGATATTGCAAAGATTAACTGTTTATTTGAAAGAAAGGGTTTATCGGGAAGGTGTCAGAGATAAGTATCTATCATTGCGACGGAGGACAAAAAGAAAAAAGAAAAGAAAAGAACAAATAAAAAGAAACAAGGAATAAGGAAATGACGAAAGAAAAAAGACGGAGAATAGATGATCGACAAAGAAGAAAGAATATAAAAAAGAAGATAAAACAAAGAAAAACAAAGAAAATAAAATTAAAAAAAACAAAGGTATGTGAAGAAGAAATCGGGGTGAATGAAAGTTTAATTTAAATATTAGACCTCTTTCTTTCTTTATTTATTTTTTTTTCAATTTTTTGACAAAGGATTGTCAGACATTAGTTTAACTAGCATTTCTTTCCTGATGTTTAGTTTCTTTCATTTAATTTTTTTTAACTTACTCGGCTTATCAATCTACGACAAAAAGATGATTCTCTCGATCTCGCCGTGTGATTAAAAAAGTATTGAAACGAAATCATTAGATTTTCTTAATTTTAAAATTTAAACTCAAGATGAAGACGTGTACACAGCTTAACAGCGTATAAAATAAAGTGATGATATCTAGACGTTTAGAAGGGGTCTAGTCTGTTCAGTGTTAATTCTCGATAATTTTTGACCAGCAGTTTCTAGTGGAACTCGGGATTGTGTGAGTGCATTATCCACTATACCTTTTTTTTGTTTCTTCAAACAAAAAATTCATCTCAACGGCTAGTTTTGTGGTCGTGTTGGACATTAAAAGAAATAACATATCATATTAAAAAAGTTGCTTTAACAAATGGTAAACTTGCTGGTTGAATGTCAAAGAGACTATTTTAAAGAAAATTAACGTATCATTGCTTGTTCTGTCTGGGTAAATAGAGATTCATCCAAATACTTTTTAAGCAAAAAATCATGCTATGTCCTATAATGGATGTTATATTCAATATAAAAAAATTATATAAAAGTGTATCAATTATTACGGGAAAGAAACAGTTTCATTCATTCTTTCATTTCTAGGTAAATACAGTTTCAGTCTCGAAACTTTATGATCATACCTTGCGTAATGAGGTGCCCGTGGTGTAATGGCTATCGTCGTAGGAAAGAGACACGGTGACACGTGTTCAAATCCTGGACAAGACTGATTGCATTTCACATCGCACTAATACCCTTGGGAAAGGTATGAATCCAATTATTCTCCCTCCAGCTATAGGTAAATAGTAGGACAGACTGATTTCTTCAGCTTTGGTGAGAAGAAAAACTCTGAATTCAAACCTGTTAAACTCCGCTTAAAAATTGACCTTGTGTCATATCCTGCCCGAGCGGAGGGGTTGGTAAATATGAATACCTTGTGTAATGCTAACTCTGTCCTACAACGGATATTACATTCTATATAAGAAGTGTGTATAAAAATGTACCATATACAAATGGAACAAAAATAGGCATTTTTATTGTTAAAATTCTTAAAATTGACTATCTATCTATCATTCTTAGGAATAATCACTTTCTATTGACCATATAACGTGCATATTTCTGTGTCAACTTTTCGACTTTTTTGACTCGGAATATCTTGTTGATTTTACAAGAACAATCTTTACATATTCAAATTGTTGCAAAGTTCTCGTTAAATTTCTTCTTGAATTGCAAACATATAAGATTATTCGGAAAGTAATTCTCTAGTTTTGAATAAAAAGCCATTGAAATGTGATAAAAGTGAAGTTTATTTGCCAAGAACGTAATCATCTTTATTAGCCACGACAAAAGTCCACAGCAAAACTAATTCTTTTCTTTCCCACACGGAGAGTATCTTAGATTTTGACGAAAACATTTGCGATAAAACTGAATTGATCTCTTCTTTATTTTGAAAGGTTTCTCTTCGAACAAAGTGTTCTAGTACTCTTGATAAATAGTAATCTTAAGTTGATAAGCTGGTTGAGTAAGGAAAACACGATAAATAATCAAAACTTAGCATTTTTTTTTATCTTTCACTGATTTCAATTTGATGCTGATTAAGTTGTTCGAAAAGTAAGGTTGCGTTTTTGAAGATTAAAGATATCTCCAACGTTTACAGTCACCTTCCTACTTATATACAGCTTACTTTTCTAATATATATATATATATATATATATATATATAAGAAAAAGATATTCATGCTGTATATTTATTTATTTAGGAATACAATGATCAGTTTCAAAAAAGTATGTGACATAATTTGTGTTCAAAAGTATTTCTTTTATATTTCGACTATTTTTTATTTATCTAGATTAAAAAAAGGATCACAGATTTGTTAAAATTTACGAAATTTTAAAACCCTTATAAGAATTAGGAAATTGTTTATAACTTTAAAAAAAGCCTATGGTTGTAGTTTACAAAAAATATCTTTTTTTAAAATTATTGTTATTATACTCCATTGAAAGTTTTTCACACTAGCGTTAGCTGATGGTCTTTCACTGAAGTTTGAGTGACAGTAAGTCTCCTCAAGTCTCCATGACTCTTCTCAGTATTCTGATCGAACTTAATAATACTGTTGATTGGATAGTCTTCACACGTTATCTAATTTCCAAGTCTTCAATTGCCTTTACCAATCCTTTGGTAACTGTATCAAGCGCGCTAACTACAATTGGCATCAATATCACTTTCATGTTCCGTAGTTGTTTTGTTCTCTAGCAATGTCAGAGTACTTATCTCTCTTTCTGCTTTCTTTCAACTTTACTCTGTGGTCTGCCGGAATGTCAAAGTTCTCTATTCGGCAGGTTCTCTTTCTTTTGTTGACTATCACCAGGCCTAGTCGTTTGGCCGAGATTAGGTGATCCGTTTATATCTCAAAATCCCCCCAAACTTTATGCGTCTCATTTTCCAGGGCGGATTCTGGTTTGCTAGTATGGTCAAATTAAAATTTCTTGCACAATTCCTAGTCGATCACTTGCTCTACCCAGTCGTGTATAGTCTTATTCTCTTTCTGAGAAAATTTGCTGCATTAGCTTATTATGTGATTGATCGTTTCGTCTGTATCACCACATAGCTAACATTTGCTATTTTGCTGCGTCTTATCTATTTTGGCTTTGATATAGTTGGTCCTTATGGCGTTGTTTTGTGCTGCTATTAGAAGAGATTCAGTTTCTCTCTCAAGGTTTTCCTTTCTTAGCCACGTCTATGTTTTCTTGTGTGAGATTTTCATTGTTTATCGCTTAAAATATCCATGCAGTTGTTATTCTTCCAATTTCTATTTTCTTGCTATTTTTGTTTTGGTGATCTTTGTGTTGCATGGGTTGTTTCTTGTCACTTTGATCTGCACTTTTTTTATAGAGCTATCTGTTGTGATGCTGGCAAAAGAAAGACACGGGGAACACAAAAAGGGCAGATAGAAAAACATGTATATTCAAGTAACAGAAACAAGATACAAGTGAACCTGGTTAAACGGGAGTTTGTTAATAGGAAGCTGAGAGTCCACTATGCAAGTGGTATCACACGTGGTTGTGTCACTTGGGTCAGGTTAACTTCTCTGACGCTCCGTTGAAGTGTATTTATGGAGGAGGGAGCGTCCATTATGTACAGAGTACAACACTATTTAGTCGTTTTATCGATCTATCAATGCTATCTTTAATACTAGCGTGTCCTCTTCCTCCTTCTTTTCTCAATGCATGTAGTCTATGTGTGTAATCTCTGGGTTATTAAACCTTATGCGTCGTCATTAATTTTCTAGTTCTTTCGTTCATTTGTTAAAGATGTTCCGTCGTCCATTTTAAAAATGGTCCCGGGTATCTTACATAGGAAACTATGCAGCTGTTTATCCCTTTTGATGAGATTACTGTTGCAGAATTTGGTTTCGCGAAGTTTTTTCGTTAGTCCGAGAAACATGTTTTTTTAGTTTTTCTTTTCTTCTTGTTTGATGGTGTCCAATTCTGATATCATCAAGTACTTATAAGTTTATTTTTATCCAAGTGCTCAGATTTTTTCTTGATTTGGTAGTTCGATTCCTTCCATCATTTATCGTTTTCCGCTTCTTCTTATTAGCATAGTACATTTTCAATACCAAATTCCATTCCTATATCTTGACTGTATATTCTTTTTGTTTGTGTTAGAGACTCTAATTCTATTTAAAGTTTGTCAAACAGTTTAATGACGTCCCGTTACATTTACTTGTAAATCTTTTCTTGCGATTTATGAAGTTTGTATCTGCTTTGTGTATGTGATTTAATGGCATCGTCGCTGTTACGAATCGTAATGGTGATAGCACATCCCCCTGGATTATATTTCTCGGAATTTTCACCTCATCAGATGTGTTTTCCTCTTGCTGTCAATTCCACTCTCTAGTTCTTCATGGTTTCCTCGATAAACTTAATGACTTCGTCGTATATTAGTACATGTTAGGTAGTCTATTATCTAGCTTTGCTGGACCATATCCCATGCCTTTTAGTAGTCAATCCACGCCATAGTTACATTCTTGAAGATGTGATGATGAAAGTATAATCGGTCTTCTGTTCCTCTGGTTCCATTGTGGCATCCTTTCTGTGCCTCAGCATTTTTTTAAATGTTGCTCTGAGTGAATCTACGTGTATTTTCTCCTTAGGGCCTTCTTCGTGTCCTTGAAACTCTTTTTTTTATTTTGTTTATCCCATCGGTCCTTTTGTTATGTTACCTCTGTTCCCATATTTTGCTCCAAATTTGTTTTGCTTCTCTTGTGGTGCGTCTTCATGTATTCTCTCCCTTCTTTCCGGCATAATTTTCTTTCGTTGTTTTGGAATGTCCCATTTTATTTGCAGTGTTTGATCCCATATCGGTATCTCTTTAGCATTCCTTTAGCTTTTGTTTCTAATTCATCACTCCGAGTTGTATTGTTCGCTTCAATTGTATTGTTTTTCTCATTTCGTCCCAACATATTCGCGTGTTTGTCCTCTGTTTTAGCATTTTTGTCGTCATAGATTTTTTATATGTGTTTCCAGTCTAATTTCCCATCCAGGCTTTGAGTTTCTGTTCGTGCACATTATGGAAACCCCGAGCTTTTCACAGACTAATTTGGTACCTGCATAGATTAGTTCGTTAAATTCCACGGTGTTGTTCATTGAGATATTTGTTTATAATTTTCAATTTTTTCAGTTTCTACCTTGACTGTTTTCTAGTCTTGACTCCTGAGTGATGTCAATGTGGACATCTTTTCAGACATCATTTCCATCATAATCACTGCATTCATATTTTCTTCTTGTGTTAGTGTTTGTACTGTGTTTGGGTGTGCATTGTATTGATTTATTCTTGACGAATTGTTCACACCAGTGTTAGCTGATGGTCTTTCACTGATATCTGAATGAGATCAAGTCCCCTTAAGTCTCCAAGACTCTTCCCTGTATTCTGGCCGATTTCAACCATGTTGTAGTTAGAATGATCCCGACTTGTCCTCAGATTTCCAACTCTTCTAGCTCCCTTGGTAAGCTTTGGGTACTCTTCCAAGTGAACCAATCACAACTGATATCCTAGTCACCTTCATATTCCATAGCTTTTTTAGTTCTCTGGCTAGGTCTAAGTACTTGTCACTCTTTCAGTTTTCTTGCACCGGTTTGCTGCATTCGCTTTTTATATGATTAATATTTCGTCTCTATCACCATATAACCAACACTTGATCATATGTTGCACCTTATTAATTTTCGCTTTCACCTGGTTCGTCCTTATGACGTTGTTTTGTGCTCCAATTAAAAGAGATTCAGTTTCTCTTTTGAAGTTTTTTACCTTTTAGCGATGCCCTGGTCTTCTTCTGTGAGATTTTGTCTGTTTGTCGCTTAAAATATCTGTACCGTTGTTTTTCTTCCCATTTCTGTTTCCTAGTTATTGTTGTTCCGTTGATATTTATGTTTTCAGTTCTGTAATTAGTTTTTTTTTTCTCTTTTTTATGCAGTCTTTGAGTCCTCGTATCGATATAGCCACCTTATCTTTAATACTGGCAAGTCTTCCTCCTTTTTTTGAAACATACACTCTCTGTCATCTCTCGAAAGTAAAGCCTTGTGCATGATTATTGACTTTCTTGTCGTCTGGTCCATTTATTGAAGTTCTTCCTTCGTCTCTTTCACGAATAGTCTCGAGTACCCTGGCAAAGGGACAGCCCGGGTGTTTTTCTCTTTGATGAGATTCCTGTTGCAGAGTTTGATTTTGACAAACTTTCTCATTAGTCAGAGAAACTCTTTTTTTAGAATTTTTTCTTTCATCTCCACATGTTTGATGGTATCCGCTAAAAACATTCTCCAGTACTTCCAGTTTTGAGTTCTAATTTTTTTTTGATTTGGCAGTTTTATTCCTTACATTATTTTTTTTTTCTGCGTCTCCTTATTAGTGAAACACTTTCTTTGTCAAATTCCATACTTATATCGTTACTGTATATTCTTTTTGTTTATCTTAGAATTTCCAATTCTTTAAAAGTTTTTGCAAACATCATAATCTTGTCCATGTGCATTAAGCGAATAATTATTTTCTCACGATTTTTAAATTTATAGCCCGGTGTGCTTTTTCTAACTATGTGATTGAGTAACATCATTGCTATGACAAATGATAATTGTAAAAGTGTATCTCCCTCGAAGATTCCTCACTAGATTTTTACCTCAGCTAAAGTTTTTCCTCATGTGCTCAACTCCACTTTCCAGATTTTCATGGCTTTTGAGATAAAATTTACGACTTTCATCGTCATTATTATTATTATTATTGAAAACCAATCGTTTGGGACTATGGAATATGCCGATTTCATCTCTTCAGAGGGGCAATACCACTCCAGTTAGTGTCCTGGATATGAAACCAAACCATCTGAAGGTGAGACCCCACTACTGGAGCTTTAGGGAATGTGGGGAGCTCCGCTTTATCTTACAGCTCCACTCCGACCCGGAATGGAAGTAGCTGTTAGAGTCCAATCTAGGGATCAGATAGAATTGATCAACCATTTAACTTTGTGCAAGCAAATATCTGATGTTGAGTAGAATAATTTCTGTAACATAACAATACTTGAAACCATTTAACTGTGTGCAAACAAATGAACTCAGGCTTGTTTAAAATATTACTTTCAAGCTATTCATTCATGAATTATATATATTCAATATATTTGTATAAACATGATTTGGCATTAAATAACCAACAAGAGTTGAAATGGCATAAAACCCAAAAGTCTATTCTTAAGACTATTTAACTGTGTTCAAACAAATGATTAATATTAAATCGAATAATCAGTATTAGATAGCAATTAATGAAACCATTTCACTGAGGTAAATAGAAGTATTTGTGGGAGATAGCAATGCAATAACCCCCTCCCTCTGCCTCTCTTTCTCTCTCCCTCTCTCTATCTATATATATATATATATATATATACACGAAGTTCATACAAAAAGTTCTAAGCCCCAAGAAGAAAAAATGAGCGTAGCTGAACATTTTTTTTGTGGTAACATAATATCACTTGTTATAAGACGAGAAAAAATCAGAATTAATTTTTCTAGTTTTATAGGAAGTTATTATGTGCTGCAAAACAAAAATATTCAGTCATACTCTTCTTTCTGTTTAAGGCTAAGGTCTTTTTGTTTGAACAACACACGGATATATATATATATATATATATATATATATATATATATATATATCACCTCTCATATATATATATATATATATATATATTAGAGGTAATTTTTTATTCCATCCATATCGTGCTCTTCATATTTATTTTTTCTTTTCTATTTATCAATCTACAACATTAAACAAGAAAAAAAACTCTCGTGTTCACGGGGTTTTCGGCCATCTTTCTTTCTTTTTATCACACTCTGAATACACTAACCTGATTACACTCTCCTCAACCAACCAAATTATTTTGCCAGTAAAAAAATGTGTCCAAGACTTGCAAAAAATTATCTACTTGATCCAAGAGAATTCTGCGAACAGCTGTTGTGATGTCGAGCCTCACTGACCCAACATGAATAAAGACACAGGAAAAAGAGTTCAAGAATTGACTGGAGAAATTGTGTAGGCCTATGAAGTGGGACTACGGTCAGTCATTTTCTTATTGTTTTATTTGATCCTCCATCCTTTTTTATTATTTGAGGTGTTTACCAAACAGATAGGAACTATTCTTTATTCGGCAGACTTGGTTTTGCTTTTTTCAGATATTTTGTTTTCTTTTATGTCATTTTATTTGTGGACATTTCAAGTCGTCTACTCATTGAATTATTTTTTGGGAAGGGATGAATATATTTTCTGACTTTGTAAGCGGGCCTTATTAAGGTCAACCTCTTTATCCATGGGCTCAGCAGACACATGCAAATATGGTTTTATCAATCAGATCAAAAAATTACACTTTACACTACCATTTATTCTATATGTGAAAGTGGATCAAAAAGTATTAAGTCTGAAGTTTGAAATTTTAAAATGTTAAGGCTTGAAATTTAAATGAGGATGTATTCACAAGGGAGCAACATACATAATGAAGTGGTGATAGTTTGCTTTAGTTTGGCTTGGTTTTATGGCACAATAAACATTGAGAGTTATTTAATGCCAAATATTCTTTACACACACACACACACACACATACATACATATATATATATATATATATATATATATATATATTAAATATGATTTGTAAACATATATTGTTAATAATGTTTTTAAACAAACCATAGCTCACCTTTTTGGACACAGTTAAATGGTTCCAAGTATTGCTATATATCACTAACAACTCATCATCATCATCATATCACGCTGCTAGCACGGATCTTCCTGACCCCTCTCTAGCTCCCCTTTTATATCGTCCATCGCTCCCGGTAGGTCTTCAAGGCTACACCTTTATTGGCACAGAGCTGTTGTATATAGGTTCTAGCTGGTCGTCTAGCAGGGATTCACAGGAGTACATCGCTTATGAGTTTATCCCTACTTTTTCAGCAGTGTTCCGCATGTTTGGTTCGTCCAACTTGGATAGAAACCCAAGTAAAATGTGTGTTTGTGTCATTTTACGTGAGGCGACAAAAAATAAAAATGGGAGGTGATTTTCGACGCTAATTTACTAACTATAGTATAATTGCAATCACCATGTTTATCAGATATACTCTTTAATGTTTTCATAAAAGACATTTGCCAACTAGAATTGGTTTGATTGTGTTTTGTGGGAGGGAAGAAAGAAATGTATCCTTTAAGCGTTTTGTGGCGTAATTGATCTACGATTTATCGTCTGCAAGTGTTTGCCTAAGATACCCACCCTCTAAAAATCGTTAATCATTTAACCAGTCTTAGTGTTTTCCCTGTCCACTGTCACGTGGAACAAGGAGGGACATCACAGACAAGACAAATTTCTTTAAGTAATTAAGTCTTAAAAAAAAATATACGTTACTAGGCAATACCAAAATCGTCGTTTCTTTGATACAGACAAATCATAATACAGTTGATGAAATACCAATCTATGCACAGTAAGTTATGTGTATGTGTGTATGTGCGTGTATGTGCGTGTGTGTGTGCGTGTGTGTGTGCGACGGTCGTTAAAAAGTTCAAAGTCTCAGTCAGATTTTAGATTTATTGTACATCACTCACCTTTGTATGGGCCTCATTTGCGCAGAAATTTTGAGAGAAATGGGGATTAATTTTTCTAATTTTATAAGAAGTGGCAATGTGTTTCTACAGCAAAAATGTTCATCTATAGCTTTTTTAAAGTAAGGCTTAGAACTTTTTCAATGAATCTTATATATATATATATATATAATTCGAGGTGCATACGATAAGTTTCCTGACGTTTTTCGCATGGGCATTTAAAATTGGCGTAGACATTTGAAAATTCAGTATGGTATTGCTAAACATCTTATGAGATGACTGACTAATCTTTATGATTTCAGCTTCAAATGAACGGCTACAGCAGCAATTAGAATACACCCTACTAAAGCCTGATTGTCACAGCTGGTGAATTTCAAAAATGCAATCTGACGCTTTAGAAGAACGATATGCAATAAAATTGTGTTTTAGACTTGGAAAAAATGCCACTGACTGCTTTTGGAGCATCTTGCATGAATCGAGCATCAGTTTTCGAGTGGCATAAGAGATTTAATGAAGGCAGGGAGTCTGTGAGGGGTGATGAGAGGTGTGGGAGGAGTAAGGAAGTCAATACACCAGAGTTGATTGATCAAAGGGTTAGGGTTAGGTTTAGGGTTACTATGTTGAGATTTTAAGGGAATTCAGGAAGAGATTCGGTCGGAAGAGGCCAGCACTCTTCAAATCGGGTCAGTGGCATTTCCACCAGGACAATACACCAGTTCACAACTACATCCTTGTCACAGACTATTTGACAAAGATGGGCAACAAGACAGTTCTTTACCCTCCCTATGGTCCAGACCTTGCTCCCTGTGACTTTTGGTTATTCCCTAAACTCAGAAGCTGTCGTTATGAGACAATTGAGGAGATGAAAGAGGCTGTGACGAAGGTCATTGACACGCTCACACAAGAGGTCTTCCATGGGGCCGTCGAGAAGTTGTTGGAACGGTACAAGTGCATTGCAGCCGGAGGAAATTACTTCGAAGGGGAGTAGAGTTTCATGTGTGTACTATCAATAAAAGTGCCCATACGAAAAAAGTCTGTAAACTTATCGTTTGCACCTCGTATATATATAATCTAACTGTGAAAGCACTTCTAAATCATAAAATCTTTACTGTGCTCAATAAACAAAATACTGAGAAATATCACAATATATTATCAATTATAAAAATCATTGCCGTGAAACTCGGAGTTTTGAAATTTCACCTTTCTTTGTATATATATATATATATATATATACTCGCCGCTTGATAAAAACTAAAATGTTAGATAAGATCTAAAATGGTCGCAAGACTTTAAAATTATTTCATTGATCTTGGCATATCTGAGAGAAAATAACAATATTCCTTTAAGATACAAAAATGATCTTAGAGATGTTTTTAAAATAGAATATGTATTATGATAATACCACTCTCGACTCAAAGTTTCTCGTAAGAAAATAGAATATTGCAAAAAAAAAAAAAAGAAATAAAATAAAATAACAAGTGTATAAAGGAGATCATAAAAGTGGTCGATGATATCTGAAAGACAAATGATTTATTCTAAAATATTTTGAAAATAAATTGCTGGTCAAAAGAGCGTATTATTATCTAATCGTAGGCATATGAAAACATTTTTATGTGCTATTTACCACCTGTCGAATTCTATAATTTTTTTCCTACATTCGAATTGATCTGATTTTATTCCTTATATGTGTGTGCCGTGCTCAAACATCTTCTCACGTGGCAAATACTACGAATGCAGTTGGCAAACTTTTTCTCAAATATCCGTTTGGAGAGTGTGTGAGCCTCGAGAGACTTCAAGAAATGAGCTTAAAGAGTTCATAAAGTGAATATTTAAGGTTTTACACTGGCTCTGTTATAGCAAGATAGTTTTTATTCCCTTTTTTAAAATCTGAATTTCTCTTATTATCATATTTACCAACCCCTCCGCTCTAAGCGGAGTTTAACAAGTCTGAATTCAGAATATTCCTTCTCCTAGTTGCCTCACCAAGGCTGAAGAACCCAGTCTGTCCTACTATTTACCCATAGCTGGAGGGAGAATAATTGGATTCATACCTTTCCCAAGGGTATTAGTGCTATGTGAAATGCAATCAATCTCGTCCAAGATTTCAACTCGTGTCGCTGTGTACATTTCCTACGACGATAGCCATTACACCACGGGCATCTCCTTTCTCTTATTATAGGCTATCGATCATATGGAAATCGGACCTGACCGATAAAATGAAACGCAATTTCTTCCAGGCAGCGGTCGTATCGATACTGCTGTATGGATGCACTACTTGGACGCTAACTAAACGGCTGGAGAAGAAGCTAGACGGCAATTACACAAGAATGCTGCGAGCAATATTAAACAAGTCCTGGCGGCAATACCCCACAAGGCACCAACTATACGGTCACCTGCCTCCCATCACGAAAACTATCCAAGTTAGACGAACCAGACATGCAGGACACTGCTGGAGAAGCAAGGACGAGCTCATAAGTGATGTACTCCTATGGACCCCCACATATGGCTGGGGAAAAGCAGGACAACCAGCTCGAACATACATTCAGCAGCTATATGAGGATAGGGGATGTAGCCCTGAAGGCGATGAACGATAGGGAGAAGAGGCGAGAGAGGGTCAGGGATATCCGTGCTAGCGGCAATACATGATGATATATATATACGTGTGTTTGTGTGTGTGTGGCACTAGAGAAAGAGGTTTTTCATGATGAACAGAACATGTCACAAACTAGTCTTGTTGTAATGATTGGCGAGCTAAGTTAACTTAATTTTTATAGTGAATTCAATTCTAAATGAGTAATACTTCCCCTAACTTTTTGCCATAACTAAGCTAACCTTAGTATATAACAATAGAAATCACATGTCGGCAGATAACTAAAATATCTAGGTTGGCTCTATGTAAAGAGTTATTTATTGAAAATCTCCAGATAGTGAATTCAATTCTCAATGAGTAGTACTTCCCCTAAACTTGTGTCATAACTAAGCTAACCTTAGTAAATAACAATAGAAATCACATGTCGGTAGATAACCAAAATATCTAGGTTGGCTCTATGTAAAGAGTTATTTATTGAAAATCTCCAGATAGTGAATACAAATAATGATAAAGTAGAATGAAACAAAATGAATGATTAGAAAAAAAGTATAAAACCTAATAGAAGAATCAGACATAAACCCCTCCTTTTCTCCACCCACAGACTCGATTTCTTACCCTCCTCATTGCCTTGTCATGTGACATGGTTCTATCCATCAATTGTTCCTGGCATCTTCTAATTAAGATCTTCGTAAATGTTGATTTGAATTATCAATGTTCTTCGGTAGTCCGGGTCTTGTTCGTGGGGCCTTTGGTTGCCAGGAGAAAGATGGGACTCCCTGAAGGAAACCAGGGGGTTGGGGCGGTGTTGTCTTACAATCTGTCACCCACGATAAAAATATCCGACATTCTTCTAATGATATGATTTCTGGTCTTGAGTCGCGCTTGCAATGGGATCTGGGACTGTTAAATCAGACATTTTTCTTTTTTCTTTTTTTTTTCTTTTTTTGTTATTATTTGTTTTGTGGTAAAATATGATATATATTTACAAATTCAAGTTTATAGAGTTTCGTATGACTTGTAAAATTACCATTATTCTGCTGCCAAGTGGGTGAGGCATAGAATACGTTTATTGCATCCCTTCCAGGCGAAGATCCCTTTTCACAAAAAGAACAAAGAAACGAAAAAAGGTGATCCGGCTATAGAAAACCAAGTGTTATTTGTTGGAGTGTTTGAAAAAGTGAATTACCTCGTCATATGAATTACTCCCAGGCCCACTCTGACACAGAATCGTAGTACTGTTAGTGTCCCATCTCTGGATCAAATAGCTAGTTTGAATGGAATACTTGACACCATCTGACTGGAAAAGTTCCGCTGATGTAGTGGCTAACGTGCTGGTTTGCGATGTTGTAGTAAGTGAATTCGAAATCCAGTCACCCTATTACATTCATAATCGGACAAATACTCTTGAAGAAATTTTCTTTTGCGTGTGTGGCATGACACAGGTTCCTGTTGCTAGATTTATGGTCTTCTAGCAGCTATCCTCTCAATCTAAGTGGCACGCTCTTGGCGAGCGCCCCGGGGCCTGTTCTGGACTTCGGTCCGGAGCGTGGCCCTGGAAATGGAACAATGGCAGACTTGGGGCCTTTAATTAGGCACCTAGTTTCGACTAGGCTACCTTCGGATGGGCGAGCTGCATTTTTGTCTCCTTGTACGGCACTAGACCATGCGTCTAGTTTAAGCCGCAAACTGGCATACGTGCCCGGACCCACATTTGGGTTCGTGAAACTGCTTGCCTCATCAGGCTCACATTGCACTAAGTGAGCCGATGAGCAGCACAGACAAGCAGGGTTCGAGTCTCGGCTCGTTCCCGACCTCCCCTCCCCTTTATCCCCACTTTAATCAGCCTTCGGGCTTTTGACCTTGTGTCAAGTCGTGTATGGTGGGAGGCAGCGACAAATATCGGCACTACCTCCCCCGGGCACTTGATATTGGCCTTCGTATTAAGTTTCATTAGTTCGGTTTGGTTTCTCTGTTTAATGGCATATCAACCTTTGTTGGTTATTTAATGCCAAAGCTATTCTCCTGGAAGAACAATTGTGGTACTATTTAACTCATAGCTGGGAGGATAAGTGGGTTCATACCTTTCTCAAGGTTATTTGCCCGAAAGTGAACATAATAGCGCGACTGGAGTTCGAACTCGCGTACTACGATTCCGCTGTCCATCGCTTTAAGCGACACCTCCTATTAAGTTTGAGGCAATGTGGGAAGATTAATGGAGGTATAATATCTCCATCACTAGAAAACATTCCAAAAAACATTGTTAGGACGGTGTATTTCGTTTTTGTGGATATGAATATGAATCAGTCATCAAATTGAAACCAAAACACTGTGATATTTTTGAATTGGCGCTTTCGGGTGAATGCCATGTAGTACAGCCAATTTCTGAATTGCATCATAGTGCTGATGTTCTCACAAACAGTGCTCAGCTCGTTCTAGTTTGATTCACAATAGACAAAACCGTGAAACAAATAAAGAGAATGTGCGAAATTAATAATTTTAAATGGGGACAAGTAACTGATTGCATTGAGTGTTACTGTTATATATTGACCCTCGACCGAGCCGTCAATCAAGAGATGCACCTGTGTAAATAAGCAGAAGAACAGCGAAAGCAGGTGGACGTTAGACCATAATATAACCAGGTGCCCAGACGGTTCGAGGCAATTGGAGACAAGATGCCGAAGTGAGAGTTGGCGGCAGACAGAGGGCTTTGGGCCCTCAGAGACCCACGGTTGAGCCAAGATGAGGAAGAAGTGCTGCTATGGTCGCGAGAAGTGTTGTATGGTCATCTACCTGATTCATGCAGAAATATACATATATATACTGGATACATACCGACGCAATGAACAACAGACGCGGGAAGAGTTCTTTATAAATATTTACCTCTCACTTTATTTGTAAGGGTACAAAAGGTTGTGTGGGTTTTACTGTGAGAGGGAGCTGGAGATCGAACATAACTGCAATATTTTGACCCCAATTGTTATGACCGTCAACGTTGTGTCTTTCTTGTTCTTTGATGCTCAGCCGGAGCCCTGGGGTCCACTCTGCTGGGTGCTGGCTTTCTTTACTGCATCTTATCAGCATCTTCTCTGGACCCCAATTCAATCAGGGCTCCCGAGGGCCCCTTCGGCCGGGTGTGGCTTTCCTTACCACATCTCGTCTACCTCCCTCTCCAACTTTACTGCAACTCAACTGGCTCGTCGAACTCAACTGGCTCGTCGAACTCAACTGAGTTATATAATCGTTCGACGCCCACTGGATCTTTGAAATCGAATGTTTAATCGTCATCAAGCGGAAATAACTGTCATGCAGTTCAGAGGTCACTCTCTTCCGGTGCATCAGTCTGGGTGTACCATAGGAATTTTTTAGCTCGTCCCATTTCATCAGCCAATTTCCGCCCACGCGATTTCCTCTCATAACTGCTATTAGAATGTGTCACCTCCTTCCGGTGCCTCACCTTGGAATGGTATTTTTAGCCGGGTCAAAAGGTCAAAATATAACAGAAGAACTTGGGTCAATATTGCAGTCTGTCCCCGTCTCCAACTTATCTCTCACACACAACAAACATCACCCTTTCGAGAATAAAGTGTGAGAGATATATTTTTATAAAGAAGTGTATTTGTTCGTTATTGAAGTCGTCATTATCAGTTGATTATGTTCCCGTGTGTATATATACGTTCAGTTGTATAATGAGTATACAAATTACGTGTTACGTGTTCTTATATACTGACTCACGACTATACGTCTCACTTTAGTGCATACTACATCAGACTTCAAGTAACGAACTTGACCAGTATTCATAATTATATTTGCCCTGTCAGTTGGGGCTGTAGAATACACAGACTGCTTTTTTGGAGAAGGTTAAGACTGCTCCCCAACAACGAGTGCCCTGGGTATTATACTATACAATCTGATGGTGAGATTCCAGTAATGTTGGATCTTTGAGAAATGCAGAGTACCCCTTCGTTGCCATAACTCCTAGGTCCAATCTGGCCCAGCGTGGTAGCACCTGATAGGATCCTATCTATAGGGCAAATAGAACTAAACTGTGGGCTAAACTGAATTGCTTGAAATAGAATTATTTTTACATTTAAACTGCGTATCTATGCTGAACTGAATTGTTTGAAATGGAACTATTTTGCATGCTGAGACGAGTTGTTTGAAATAGAAATGTTTTGACATTTAACTGTGTAAGCAAATACTATATTTACACTAAAAAGAACTGTTTGAAATAGAACTGTTTGATTTAACTGAATAGCTTGAAATAGAAATTTTTTGACAATTAAATTTGGTGCTTATTCTAAACTGAATTGTTTGAAATAGAACTGTTTGTTTGAATAAAAGTGGACTCGGCATTAAAAAACTTACAAAGGTTGATATGCCATAAAACCCAAACAAACAAACAATCCTAATAATAATATCATTTACCTTTCCTAGGGCTCTAACAAAACGCTTGAAGAAAAACCAACTATACTACCAATTAGCTCCCATCTTGCAAACCGCCCAACTTGAAAATAATGGCGCATTTATGTATAAGGAAATTAACCTTTCGATCATCATAATAAAGTTTGTTGTCGTCCACAATCATGTTTGTCATTTGACTTCATCAAAAAGGCTTGACATGATTAAAATCATATTTTATTTTACAAGAAAAAAGCAAATAAACAACGAAGAAGAAGAAGAAGAAGAAGAAGAAGAAGAAGAAGAAGAAGACAGCAGCTTAAATCTATTAAAAGAAACCCCAGCGAAATCTTTCTAATTCGGATTTTATTTTGAAATATCAGTATTTTTAATCTTTTTTTATAAATTCTACAGAGATAGTTGCAAATATATTTTCTTATCGTGTACTTTCTTGTTTTTCTTGTTCAAACTTTCTTTTGAATTGACTCTGCAAATAGATGGTTTCTTTCTTTCTTTCTTTGCCTTGGTTCTTGCTCAAGCTTCTTTCTTTCTTTCCTTCTTTCTTTTTTCTTTGTCTTGGTTCTTCCTCAAGCTTCTTTCTTTCTTTCTTTCTTTCTTTGCCTTGGTTCTTCCTCAAGCTTCTTACTTTCTTTCTTTCTTTCATTGCCTTGGTTCTTCCTCAATCTTCTTTCTTTCTTTCCTTCTTTCTTTTTTTCTTTGTCTTGGTTCTTCCTCAAGCTTCTTTCTTTCTTTCTTTCTTTCTTTGCCTTGGTTCTTCCTCAAGCTTCTTTCTTTCTTTCTTTCTTTCATTGCCTTGCTTCTTCCTCAAGCTTTTTTCTTTCTTTCTTTCTTTCTTTCTTTCTTTCTTTCTTTCTTTGCCTTGGTTCTTCCTCAATCTTCTTTCTTTCTTTCCTTCTTTCTTTTTTTCTTTGTCTTGGTTCTTCCTCAAGCTTCTTTCTTTCTTTCTTTCTTTCTTTGCCTTGGTTCTTCCTCAAGCTTCTTTCTTTCTTTCTTTCTTTCTTTCATTGCCTTGGTTCTTCCTCAAGCTTCTTTCTTTCTTTCTTTCTTTCTTTCTTTCTTTGCCTTGGTTCTTCCTCAATCTTCTTTCTTTCTTTCCTTCTTTCTTTTTTTCTTTGTCTTGGTTCTTCCTCAAGCTTCTTTCTTTCTTTCTTTCTTTCTTTCTTTGCCTTGGTTCTTCCTCAAGCTTCTTTCTTTCTTTCTTTCTTTCTTTCTTTCTTTCTTTCTTTCTTTGCTTGGTTCTTCCTCAAGCTTCTTTCTTTCTTTGTCTTGGTTCTTCCTCAAGCTTCTTTCTTTCTTTCTTTCTTTCTTTGCCTTGGTTCTTCCTCAAGCTTCTTTCTTTCTTTGCCTTGGTTCTTCCTCAAGCTTCTTTCTTTCTTTCTTTCTTTCTTTCTTTCTTTCTTTCTTTCTTTGCCTTGGTTCTTCCTCAATCTTCTTTCTTTCTTTCATTCTTTCTTTCTTTCTTTCCTTCTTTCTTTATTTCTTTCTTTCTTTCTTTGCCTTGGTTCTTCCTCAAGCTTCTTTCTTTCTTTCTTTCTTTCTTTGGTACTTCCTCAAGCTTCTTTCGTTTTTTCTTTCGTTATGTCTTTCTTTCTTTGTTTCTTTCTTTGCCTTGGTTCTTCCTCAAGCTTCTTTCTTTCTTTCTTTCTTTGCCTTGGTTCTTCCTCAAGCTTCTTTCTTTCTTTCTTTGCCTTGGTTCTTCCTCAAGCTTCTTTCTTTCTTTCTTTCTTTCTTTATTTATTTCTTTGCCTTGGTTCTTCCTCAAGCTTCTTTTTATTTTTCTTTCTTTCTTTTTATCTTTCTTTCTTTTTTTCTTTCTTTCTTTCTTTCTTACTTTCTTTCTTTGCCTTGGTTCTTCTTCAAGCTTCTTTCTTTCTTTCTTTCTTTCTTTCTTTCTTTCTTTCTTTCTTTCTTTGCCTTTGTTCTTCCTCAATCTTCTTTCTTTCTTTCTTTCTTTCTTTGTCTTGGTTCTTCCTCAAGCTTCTTTCTTTCTTTCTTTCTTTGCCTTGGTTCTTCCTCAAGCTTCTTTCTTCTTTCTTTCTTTCTTTCATTCTTTGCCTTTGTTCTTCCTCAAGCTTCTTTCTTTCTTTCTTTCTTTCTTTCTTTGTCTTCGTTCTTCCCCAACCTTTTTTCTTTCTTTCTTTCTTTCTTTGCCTTGGTTCTTCCTCAAGTTTCTTGCTTCTTTCTTTCTTTCTTTCTTTCTTTCTTTCCTTCTTTGCCTTGGCTCTTCCTCAAGCTTCTTTCTTTCTTTCTTTCTTTGCCTTGGTTCTTCTTCAATCTTCTTTCTTTCTTTCTTTCTTTTTTTGCCTTGGTTCTTCCTCAGGCTTCTTTCTTTCTTTCTTTCTGTCTTTCTTTCTTTCTTTCTGTCTTTCTTTCTTTCTTTCGTCCGTTTTTTAAAGGGTTACAGAAACCTTATAAGAGCAATCAATGTGATATGATGAATTAACCTGTGACGATTAAACTGTTTTTACTTAATTCAAATGATAATTTTCCCATCAAAATTTATATATATATATATATATATATATATATATATATATATATATATATATATATATACGAGGTGCATAAGATACGTTTCCATACTTTTTTCTTATAGGCATTTAAAATTGTCATAGACTCTTGAAAATTCAGTATGTTATTGCTATACATCTTATGAGATGACCGATCAATTTTTATGATTTCAGGTTCAAATCAACAGGTACAGCAGCAATTGGAATACACCCTACTAAAGCGTGATTGTTACGGCTGGTGAATTTTAAAAATGCAATCTGACACTTTGGAAGAACGATATGCAATAAAATTGTGTTTTAAACTTGGATAAAATGCCACAGAAACGTATAGAATGCTTCAGACAGGTTTTCGACCATCTTGCATGAATCGAGCATCAGTTTTTGAGTGGCGTAAGAAATTCAAATTAGGCAGGCAGTCTGTGAGGGATGATGAGAGGTGTCGGAGAAGTAAGGAAGTCAATACACCAGAGTTGATTGGCCAAAGGGTTATGTTTGGGGTTACTATATTTAGGTTTTAAGGGTGTTCAGGAAGAGATTCCGTCGGAAGTGGTCGGCACCCTTCAAATTGGGTCAGTGGCATTTCCAGCAGCGCAATACACCAGTCCACGACTCCATCCTTGTCACAGACTATTTGACCAAGATGGGCATCAAGACAGTTCCTCAGCCTCCCTATAGTTGAGACCTTGCTGAGAGGCTGTCGTTATGAGACAATTGAGGAGATGAAAGAGGCTGTGAAGAAGGTCATTGACACGCTCACACAAAAGGACTTCCATTGGGCCTTCCAGAAGTTGTTGGAACGGTACAACAAGTGCATTGCAGCCGGGGAAGATTACTTCAAAGGGGACTAGAGTTTCATATGTGTACTATCAAGTGCCCATACGAAAAAAGTCGGGAAACTTATCGTATGCACCTCGTATATATATATATATATATATATACATATATTGTTCTCCTCAAGATTACTGCAAGTCATCTGATGATCGTTGGAGAATACCACATGTTACATTCGAAAACATGGCTAATATGCGATGTTTTAGACAATCATAAATTCTACAATATATATATATATATATATATATCGTTAATTTCCTCAAAACCATTGTGAGCCATCATATTGAATGTTGTACTCAAGCCTTAGTTCCAGCGTCGAAACATGGAAATTGGAGTTTAATTTTGATTGGACAGCATTCGAAGGAAATTGAGAAAAATAATAAAAACAGGAAAATAATTATACAGAGACAGGGAGAGACTGGAGAAGTCAGGATCAAATAATAGTAAGAAGTGAGGTGATCTAATTGAAACTTTCAAAAAAATTTACCGTACGATGATTTCCTGTACGACGCTTTTACTGTGCGATGAATTTAGCGTACGATGATTTTACTGTACGATGATTTTACCGCACGATGATTTTACTATACGACGCTTTTACCGTACGATGAATTTAACGTACGATGTTTTTACCGCACGATGTTTTTACCGCACGATGATTTTTACCGTACGATGATTTTACCGCAAGATGATTTTACTGAACGATGTTTTTACCGTACGATGCTTTTACCACACGATGATTTTACCGTACGATGAATTTATCGTCGATGAATTTTTAAAGGTGATGTTATGAAAAAATTTTTTCCAAATACTTGAACCACGAGTGCAAAATTTTAACCAGAGTTTAGCAATATTTTTCATTAGATATTCCGATTGACCTGAGTCACCGAGAAAAGGCAAATATTTGTTTTATTCTAATATTCAAACGAATCCAACTGTCGTTTTAAGAATCAGTGTCAATCATTGTAGATTTAATCAATTTGTGTACGTGTGTTGAGTCTTCGTTTATATACATACGCTGTGTTTATTGAAATAAAACCTCGTTTTCTCATTCATTCCTTCATTCAATCTATCTATCGATCTATCTGTGTATGTATTCACGTGTGTGAATGTGAATATAAAAACACCCCCCAAAAAAGAAAGACTAAAAAAAGCAAAAAACAAACAAACAAACAAGTTATTCCGAAGATGAGTTTATTTGTAGTTGAATAATTTGCCAACATTAAACCTTTCAGTTTTTATATTAAGCCATCATCAGGCCAATGTTAAAATGATGGTGTATCTTCTAAATTCAGTTTTGAAAATGAAACGAAAAAAAATTGATTACTGTTCACAATTTACATTAAAGCGTAACGTATTTGCGATGGATTTTAAGAATTGTTAGAAACTTTAAAAAATGTAAAAAAATTTTATGCTATTTGTAATATCGGAACGATTATGATTAGCAAAATTGAAAACGTAAGCAAAGACTTAAATAATGAAATCTAATGTTTAACATGTTTGCACTAATTTGGCTAAATAAGGAGATAGGTTGAAATATATGTATATTATCATCCATATATATATATATATATATATATATATATATATATATATATGGTCCACCCTCCCTGTGAGTTGAGCACTCTCGTGGGGAAATTTGCCGGCTGTCACATACGCTGATTTGCAATAGCTGTTCTTAAGTATTGAGTACTCCAAGGAGCCGATGATGTATATGCCGAAAGAATTACGTAAAAATCTCCTTAACTTTCGCTTAAAATGACGGTGTCTTTGGAGTAAGATATCCGATTGACATATAAATATATCTTACCCTACATTGGCATAATGGTTAGAGCGTTCGCCAATGGCCCAGGTCGAGTCATACCAAAGACGAAAAAAAAGAAATGGTACTTGATGCCTCCTTGCTTAACAATCAGCATTATAAGGTACGGTTTAAGGGTAAAGTGGGGCAATCCTGGGCAAGGAGTAGCGCTCTCCCATATACCTTGGTGTAGTAGCTATCGAAAAGTTAGCCTTCAGATCACCCTCGACTACGGTCGCCAACTTTACTTATATATATATATATATATATATATATATCTGTGTAAAGTGGTTAACGTATTTCAGAGTGAAATCGTAGTAAACGAGTTCTAACTCAAATAAAACTATTACATTCCTTTTTCAGACTAATATTCTCTGGAAAAGTATTAACACTTTTATTTCCACTCCAACAATAAGTTAAACAGTATTACTGCTTTACCTGGCTTCGGCATTGAATAACACACGAATGTTAATTTGCCATAAAACAAAAGAAACCTAACTAATCTATCTATCTATCTATCTATCTATCTATCTATCTATCTATCTATTCCCCTTTCCCTTTATGTATGTGTGTGTGTGTGTGTGTTTATTTTCACATTTGGTTATCTTAGCCTTTTGCTGTATATCTATCTATCTATCTATCTATCTATCTATCTCTTCCCCTTCCCCTTCCCCTTTATATGTGAGTGTGTGTGTGAGTGTTTATTTTCACATTTGCTGTATATCTATCTATCTATCTATCTATGTCCGTCTCTCTCTCTCTCTCTCTCTTTATATATATATATATAAATACAAATACTCAGTCACAGATATATATATATATATATATATATATATATATATATATATATATATATATGCATTTGTGTGTGTGTTCCTGTATGTGTGTATGTGTATATCTTTCTGTCTCATTCTCATTCTCTCTCTCTCTCTATATATATATATATATATGTGTGTGTGTGTGTGTGTGTGTGTGTGTGTGTGTGTGTGTGTGTGAGTGCATAGAATGTTTTATATGATTACATCTATAAAATCCCAGAGTTTCCTTCCTTGCTCTCCTTTTCCCCTATGCGTGCAAACCACTGTACATATACGCAATACTCCTTGCACGAAGGATATTATAATGAGATCTTTTTATGGGTTGTGTTTGTTTGATTACCATCAAAGGCTCTCAACCCATTCTCACGTAAGTCCGTTCAGCAATTTCAATTATAATATTTTTCTTCTTTTCTTCACTTACGTGGCCAAAGCGTAGCGTGGGGTGCGGGGTGAGGCTAGAGGGGACTGTGCGGCGCTTTATTTGGCGTGGCCGAGTCGAGCAGAGTGTAACAGTCATATTAATGCCATATGTTTTTATGAGTCATTTTGAGAGTTTTCTCCCTTGATTCTTCAGCGGGCCACTGTATTCTCTTAAAAGCAATAAACACATACTAATTTCCATTGAGATATTATTGCCATTTAGCCTTTTCAAGCTTTTACAATTATTTGGACTTATAAGGTAAAATGTATACTCTATTTTCAATGTAACGATAGTATCCCTTGAATACGGGTACCCCTCCAAAAACAACGGGTATGCTGGGTGTGATACTAAAATTAATCTGATGGTGAGGTTTTATGAAGATCTGTGATGTGTGGAGTCATATTTTATTATTCCCGGGTCTAGTCAGACCTGGAGGTAGTATCTGTTAGGCTCCCTTGTATCGATCAAAAGATCTATTTGAAAAATTATTTGTACTGAATACTCGAAACCATATAACTGTGTCAAAATAAATGATTCTTATTAAATAGGGATTGTTATATTCGACCATATAAGTCTGTATTAATTAGTAATCTTAGGTTTGGTTTGATTTCTTTATTTAATGGCATATCAACCTTCATGGGTTATTTAATGCCAAATCTATTCTTGTAAAAAAAATCAGAAGTAGTACTATTTAAACTGTAGGTTGGGGAGATAAGGGTGTTCATACCTTTCCCAGAGGTATTTGTCCAAAAGAGAATATAATAGCGCGACTGGAGTTCGAACTAACTTCCTTCGATGTTGTTATCCAGCACATTAGCCATTACGTCACGTGGGATTCTCGACTATTAGTATCAGACAGGAATACTTTATAACATATTACTGTACTAACAAATGATTTTTTATTACAAAATAATAATTCTTATTTGAAACCGTATCATTTTTCTCTATGTAACATTCTGACCGGAACTAATAGTTTTCCATTTTTGAGCGAAATTGAATTAAAAAAATATTAGTTTTAGAGGAAATAACTGATACCATGAAACCGAAAATTATCAATATTAAGATTTAAGTTTGGTTTGGTTTTATGGCATATCAACCATTGTAGGTTATTTAATGCCAAATCGACTTTATCCTTATACATTAAACGTATATTTCGTTTTGTTTGGTTGGTTTTTATGGCATATCAACCATTGTAGGTTATTTAATACCAAATCTTCTTTATACATATATATATAAAATAGGATTTGGTTTGGTTGGGTTTTATGGCATACCAACCATTGTAGGTTATTTAATACCGAATCCTCTTCATACACATATATTGAATACGATTTAAAAAAAACACATTTTTTAATGAGTCTAAGCAGGTTTTTTCCGCACACTTAAATGGTTTTACACATAGTTAAACGATCAAATAGTTCTACTTCTATCAATTCAATTAAGCTTGAGTCATTTCTTTGTAGAGTTTACATCTCAAACAGTTTTAATTGACCCTATCAGGTGCTATCACTCCAGGCCAGAGTGGACCTGGGAGTAATGGCAATGAAGAGGCACTCCACATTCACGGAAGCTTCACCATCAGATCTTTTTGCGTTATTATCAGGACACTCGTTGGTAAGGGGTCTTACCTCTCAGCATACACACAGTCCGTGTATTCTATAACCCCAGCCGATTCATATTAAGAATAGTTACTTGAATTGATTACTTGAACCCATACAACTGTGTGCAAATTATTTGTATTAGATAGGAATACTTGATATCACATAAAAAACTCCTAAGACAAAATTTCACAAAATGTTCAATTAAAGCGACAGGTCTCTTAAGCTGCACCTTGTGTCCGAAGAGAGCTGATTAAAAAATCTGCTCGAAAGCCATCTTGAAATCACTGACCACGAGGATCATTAAATAAGTTGCCAGACTTTTTTCGTATGGGCACTTTTATTGAGGTACTCACATGAAACTCTAGTCCCCTTCGAAGTAATCTCCTCCGGCTGCAATCCACTTATTGTACCGTTCCAACAACTTGTGGAAGGCCCCATGGAAGTCCTCTTATGTGAGCATGTCACTGACCTTCTTCACAGCCTCTTTCATCTCCTCAATTGTCTCATAAGGACAGTCTCTGAGCTTAGGGAATAACCAAAAGTCACAGGGAGCAAGGTCTCGACTATAGGGAGGATGAGGAACTGTCTGGATGCCCATCTTGGTCAAATAGTCTGTGACAAGGATGGGGTTGTGGACTGATGCATTGTCCTGGTGGAAATGCCACTGAGCCGATTTGAAGAGTGCTGCCTTCTTCCGACGGAACCTCTTCCTGAACTCCCTTAAAACCTCAACATAGTAACCCTAACCCTAACCCTTTGGCCAATCAACTCTGGTGTATTGACTTATTTACTCCTCCAACACCTCTCATCATCCCTCACGGACTCCCTGCCTTCCTTGAATCTCTTATGCCACTCGAAAACTGATGCTCGATTCATGCAAGATGCTCCAAAAGCAGTCTGAAGCATTCCATATGTTTCTGTGGCATTTTTTTCCAAGTTTAAAACGGAATTTTATTGCATATTGTTCTTCTAAAGTGTGAGATTGCTTTTTTTAAAATTTACCAGCTGTGACAATCAGGCTTTAGTAGGGTGTATTCCAATTGCTGCTGTAGCTGTCCATTTGAACCTGAAATCATAAGAATTGGTCAGTCATCTCTAAAGATGTATAACAATAACATACTGCATTTTCAAGAGCCTACAACAATTTTAAATGCCAGTATAAAAAAGTCTGCAAACTTATTGAATGAAATAAGTATTCAACATAAGTAATTTTCTTCATCAGCTATTCCTATCAAATAAGAATAGATAACTGCAAATCATAATAGTAAATGATTAAACAGTTCCCTTAGACCCATCGGTAGGACTATAACAAGCACCACCACTTCGGTCCTGGGTCGACCTAAGACTGATGATAATCAAGGAGTGTTCCATATTTCTTAAACTCCAGGACTGGATACTCACCATCAGATCCTTTTTAATATCAAACTCTGGACACTTGTTGGTAGGGATCTTATCCCTCTGCAGAGATAAAGTCGCCTCTATATTCTCAGATTGATGTTTTATATGTACCGAATATAATCAAATACCATTCGACCTCATCTATCGTGCCACTCCTAAAATTTGATCTCAAAAACTGTATTTCATCGTATATACAGTGTATCATGTGATTACTTCTTTCAGTTGGTTAGGCTAAGGTTCGCATACGTTTTTGGAAATATATTTTCTCTTCAACTTCCTTGGTTTTCTGTAATTGGGATTTTAACGAAAATACAGCCCTTATGGCAATGTAAACACAGCTGACGGGATATCGGTACGTAAGCCATCTAGTGGCAAAAAAGTAAATTATAGATAGGCTAAGCTAAGCCCTGGCAATCAACAAACTATGGTGAGTAAACACCGTCCTAATTACAATACTTCATTATTATTATCCAGCGGTGAGTAAAACAATATTTATAATACCATTATCTTTATTTTACATGAAGTGGGACTTTTTGTTGATTTTTGCTATTGAAATGGTTGGCGTACCAGTTGACCGAGGCCAATTATTTGCACATACATATAGTGAGATCTGCTAATGTTTGGCAAAAATTTAGGTTTCAGAAAGTTGCATGAGAGGGGAGTGTATACGGGATCTTTGCTGTACTTTCTATTTTAGTGAATTTTTTATAACCATCATATCGTAGTTCACTGGGTGAACGGTTTGTTCTACTGAGAATAATTTATCATTGGTTTTATATATAATCTTATTCTATGTTTATCTCAATCTGCTCATATCAGCTTATTTATCAGTTTATTCATATCCCTCACAATCTGCACTTATCTATCTATCTATCTATCTATCTATCTATCTCAGTCTATTCCTATCTATCTATCTATCTATCTATCTATCTCAGTCTATTCATATCTATCTATCTATCTATGTCTGTTCATATCTATCTATCTATCTATCTATCTATCTATCTATCTATTTATTCATTTAAATCTGTTTATATCTATTTCTCTCTCCATCTATCTATCTATCTATCTATCAATCTATCTATCAAAAAGATTATTATTATCATATTTGTGGTTGTTGTTGCTACTGTTGTTGTTTTTGTTGTTGTAGTGTTTCCTTTTTTCGCTTTACTTCTAATTAAAATTATTAGTATCATCCTCAATCTTCTTGCTTTTGTTTTTCCTTCGTTTTTTTAACTTTTTCTATCTATATTCATCTTCCTTCTTCTTCTTCTTCTTCTTCTTCTTCTTCTTCTTCTTCTTCTTCTTCTTGTCGTTGTCTTTGTTATTACTGTTCTTATTTCTTCACGACTAATTTCAACTTCATCATCATCATCATCATCATCATCATCATCATCATTATTATTAGCTCTGTTGTATCTAATGCAACTCTTTCCTATTTTTCCTTCTTTTTTTTTCGATTTTTTGTTTTCTTTTCTTTTTCTGTTGTTCTTTTTTGATACCTTGCAATGTTTGTAAGCTCATTTCCGGTGCACGAACAGAGAATCGTGCAAAAGGATTTATGTTCTCATCTTCTCATTTAAACATATTTGCTTTCCTATTTAATATAAAACGGAACGAGCGAGTCAAAAATGAAGTGGTTGGATGAAGAGGAAATGGGAGGGTGTCGGCCGCTTCCTGAGGAGAGCAGTGGCTATTTTATGAATATTACAAAAATTGTTTTCGTATGCGCAGAAATGGTTTCACGCATGCGTGCCTCTACGCACCTCATATATATGTAAAATTCATTTCCGGTTTTTGTCTCTCTGTCCGTTCGTCTGACAGTAACGCTAAAGGGCCGAAAGAAATAGCTGGTTTGATTAGACGGAATGTTATGTGTTAACTAATTGAAGTACAACTATCTATCAATATATATATATATATATATATATATATATATATGAATATGTATAAATATGTGCATATATATATATATATATATGTATGCATGCAGACATAATAAACGCATACATATATATAATTCCAAAGGAATGCATATTTATATGTTCACTCACATATGCATACTAATTGATAGTCTTGTTGGCAGGAGTTGTGTAATACGTCGACTGTATCTCTGCAGAGGGGTAAGACCTCAATTCGAACGATTGTCTTGGATATGCCACTCTTCTGCATCTGTTGGAGAGGCTCCAGTCCCGGAGTTTGAGAGAATTTGGAGGATACCTTCATTGCCATTACTCCCAGGTCCACTAAGACACGGAGTGGTAATACTTGTTAGGGTCCCATCCATGGATCAAATAGAACTGTTTAATCATTTACTATACCGGAAACGATTTAAACTTGTGCAAACACATGACTGATGTTAAAATAAATTATTAGTATTGCATTGAAATACGTAAAACCATTTAACTATGTGCAAACAAATGATTAGTATTAAATTAGAATAAAAATTATGTTACCTACATTCACAAATTATATATATATATATATATATATATATATATAAACTGGGCCATTAGTCTAATGAGTAGAGTGTTCGCCAATGGTCCGGGAGACCGGGGTTCAATCCCTGGTCGAGTCGTACCAAAAACTAAAAAAATGGTACTTGAGGCCGCCTTGCTTAACACTCAGTATTATAAGGTACGGATCAAGGGTAAAGTAGAGGAATCCAGGGAAATGAGTAGCGCCCTCCCCTACACCTAGGTGTGGTAGCTACTGAAAAGGAAGCCTGTGGGTCACCCTCGACTATGGTCGACAAATTTACTTATATATATATAAACAGGATTTGCTATTAAATAACCTACAAGAGTTAAGATGCCATGAAACACAACCAAACCAAACGGGCAAATTCACACACACACACACACACACACACACACACATATATATATACATATATATATATATATGCTCACATACATACAAATACTTACGAATGCAAATATATACACAAATAAACACGCAGACATTCCCAAATTTAGAGGGGGGTGTCCTCGTAGCGTAATGGTTAAAGCGATGGACTGCGGAATCGTAGTAAGCAAGTTCGTATTCCAGTCCCGCTATTACGTTCACTTTCGGGTAAATACCCTTGGAAAAGGTATGAACCCTCATATCCTCCCAGCTATGGGTTGAATAGTACCACAACTGTTCTTCTCGGAGAATTGCTTTGGCATTAAATAACCTACAAAGGTTGATATGCCATTAAACAAAGAAACCAACCAACCAAACCAAATTTATAAAAGAATGAATAAGATAATAGCATGCACACACACACACACACACACACACACATATATATATATATATATATATATATATATATATATATATATATACTACAGCATTCATTTACACATACACAAATATATACGCACCTACGCACGCAAAGCATCAACATGGAGCCACATAAAGCATGGAAACACACATATTTATACACATGCAAAGATAACTGCAGATATATGCATATACGAATACACATAGACACATGCAAATGCGCATATAGGCACAGATGTACATAGACATACATATACGTGCACACATGCATATGCTTATAAACGCACAAGCATATCCACATATATCCACATCAGTAGACAAATATATGCACGCTCATATATAGATCGGCAAACGAAGACTCACTCTTACATATGTACAGAACCATATAAACAGGTACGTGGACGAACACATATTCAAATAGAGAGGAAAACTCTCTCCCTCTCTCTCTCTCTCACACACGCACACACAGATAGATATAGACTTAGATATATTTATTCAAATATATTCACACATGCACAGATATTAAAGCATATACACCCCTGCATATCTATCTATCTATCTATCTACCTATCTCAGCCTGCTCATATCTATCTATCTATCTATCTGTTTTTATCTACATACACATATAAGCATATACATATATACTCAGATAATGAATAGCCCATTCGGCTGGGGCTGTACAATACATCTACTGTATGCAGAGGGGTAAGACTCCTGCAAAGAGTGTCCAGGTAGGACATTAAAACAATCTGATGGTGAAGCTCCAGCCTTGGAGCTTTGGGAAATGTCAAGTATCTCTTCATTACTATTGCTCCCAGGTCCACTCTGTCCCGGAATGGTAGCCCCTGATAGGGTTCTATCAATAGGTCAAATAGAACTGGTTGACATTTAGTTCGTGAGCAAACAAATGACTAATGCTAAATTTAATCATTTCGAACGATTTATTGTTTAGTTGGTTAGTTGGTTTGCTATTATGGCACATCAACCATTATAGGTTATTTAATGCCAAATCTATTTTTATACATATAAACAGTTCTATTTCGAACAATTCACTTTAGCATAAGTACACCCTTGTAAGTAAAGTTGGCAAACCTAAGTAAAGAAGCCTCCCTTTTCAATAGCTACTACACCGAGGTGTAGGAGAGGGCGCTACTCCTTACACTAGAGTGATCCACTTAACCCTTGATATGTACCTTATAATGCTAAACAAGGAGGTATCAAGTACCGTTTTAAATTTTTTGGTATGACAACCTGGGATTGAATCCTGGTCTCCCGGGCCATTGGCGAACATTCTACACTCTAGATCAATGAGATTGTTTAGTGTCATATCCAGGATACTCGTTGGGGGGGGGTCTTACCCCTCTGCAGATATGCAGTCAGTGTATTCTACAGCCCCAGCTGACTGGGCAATGATCAAATCCTGCTCGTTATGAAGGGGCTGGGTAAATACATGATTATTACATTTTTTTTTTTCGTGGATGTCTTACCAAATCATATTGAATACGGTTGGTGTATTCTTGGCTTTGTTTGGAAGGCAATATCAAAAAACAGAATAAGAGATGAATTTATAGGTTGGATTTGAGTTTCTGCAAATCAATGGCTTCTCATAGCTCATTAAGTAGAGCAGCTGGTGTCCTTAGCCAACATTACAACCGGGTAATTGTAGAATCAGGTGACATGACCACATCACCAATCTGGAGGTCCTCGATCAAGCTAAGTCCACCAGCATAGAGGCCACCAGCATCAAGGTCCAACTTCGATAGGTTGGACATGTGATTCGAATGGAGAATTGTCGGATGCCGAGACGCCTGATGTACGGGGAACTTCAGGCCAGCAAAAGAAATCAAGGTAGACCAAAACTGTGGTATAAAGACACGGTCAAAGCCAATCTCCAGTGGTGCCACATCAATCCGAGAGACCTGGAGGGATATGCCATGGAGAGACCAAAATGGCAAGGCTCGGTTGACAGAGCTGCTGCCAAATTTGAAGAGGCTCGATGCCGAAAACTCGCTGCTGCCAGAAAGAAACACCGCAGAGCAACCTCGGCAGTGATCACAAAAACTGACTTCCAGTGCTCTACTGTTCAAGACTCTGTGCCTCTGGGTTGGGGCTGCGGGGCCACCTCCGTGTTCATAGATGAGTTGTAGAACACAAACGTCATCATCTGATCCGATGGACAACTACCTGTAGACAGATGATTTTGTATCTACTCTAGAGGTCATCGTTTATTATTACTTCCGATACTTGTGGCTCGCTGAAGTTGTAGTGAACTGGGATGTAAAATGTAACGATATATATATATATATATATATATATATATATATATATATATATATATATATATATATATATATATATATATATATAGTGTAGTGATTGTCTTCGAAGGAAATGGAAACGTCGCCATGAGTTCAAATCCTGAACGAGGCTGACTGCATTTCTCATAGCACTAATTCTCTTTGGAATAATTCTCCCTCCAGCCAAGAGTTGATAGTAGGGCAGACTAGGTTCTTTAGCCTTTGTTAGGCAAACTATCAAGGAAAAGGAAAACTCTGAATTCGGGTCTGTTAAACTCCGCTTAAAAATTGACTTTGTATCACATTGTGTCTAAGCGGAGGTGTTGGTATATATATATATATATATATATATATATATATATAGGGGCTCTCACACCTAGTAATAGATATAGCTGACTTATTCTTGGCCAAGTCGATAGGGAGAGTTTGAGAAATAAAGAAAGGGACTAATATATTGGCTTGGTTTGACTTTCTTTGAAATAATGCCTTCTTAGGTAGAGCAGCTTGTGTATTAAGCCAACCTCCCCCGAGGAATAGCAGACATAAGTTCGCGTCTCCCTGAGAGGTAATTCTTTATTATTACTTCCGATACGTACCGTCCTTGGAAGCTGTTGTGTGTCGGCCCCTCAGGAGTTGTGATGTAAAATGTAACTAAAGATTAGAAAAATTCTCCTCAAAATTGAACCTAATGAGAGAGAAATCTGTCGAGAGTTGACAACTTCTTAACCTCTGTTCGATTTTCTACAGGCCTTATCGATAAAATGATTAATCCTGCTAATACTTGCATAGCCAAGGCGACAATATTCAATAGACATTACCCAGTACACATATTTTCGTTACTTAGAACAGCCGGAAGAGTATTCCGATCCTTCTTCAATTATGCTGTATTTGCAAAAGGAAGAGTTTGATTGACGAGGTCGGCATGGCTGGTCCAGCCTTGAAACAAAACACTTCAAATCAGGATGCATTTATGATATAGTTCGATTTTTCTAAATTAACGATCAATCATCGTCCACGCATCTTCCAATCAATTCTAATCTGCCTTTGAGAGTCTCGTTTTAGGCAAGTAATCTCTCAGACCAGCAGCATTACAGGTTCGATCCTACACTGAGTGCTCCATACTTGTACATGTGAGAACGAAAATAAAACCAAAACATAAACTTTTGTATATATGTTTAATTTGTAATTAATTATTGGTATTAATACCTTCCACTAATTTTAATTAGTTCTACCCAAGGTTATAAAAGTAAAAAAAGTAAAGTTGGCGACCGTTGTCGTGGGTGATTCAAAAGCTCCCTTTTCAATTGCTACTACACCGAGGTGTAGGGGAGGGTGCTACTCTATTCCCTTGATTGCTCCACTTATCCCTGATCCTTACTTATAATGCTGAGTGTAGTTACTCGGGTCTAGTTCGGGCTACACACAGGGTAGCTCGTAGTTTGCCCGTTCTGTAGATGTTTGTCATGACACCACACGTTTCTGTGAGACTCTTTGTTACTGTCGTTAGAGAAAAAAAAAGCCTAGAGTAGATATTATTTACTGAACATTGCCTAGTTTGACGCAAGGCCAGCTGCATAATGCACCCGAAGAGAGAAAAATTCACTTGATAAGGGGGGTGTAAGACAAACTCTCTATTATGCTACGTGATGTACCGAAAGCTGTAACGATATTGAGAATCGAGTGCTTCATTTTTCTGTCAATTTCGTGTAATTGGCTAAAATCTAGAAGAAAATGTAATAATAATAATAATAATAATAATAATAATAATAATAATAATAATAATAAGAAGAAGAAGAAGAAGAAGAAGAAGAAGAAGAAGAAAGACGTGATGTTAAGGAAGGAGAAAATGAATGGCGTGAAGAAGAAGAAGAAGAAGAAGAAGAAGAAGAAGAAGAAGAAGAAGAAGAAGAAGAAGAAGAAGAAGAAGAAGAAGAGCAACAACAACAAGATAATATCGAAGATAATCGCAATGATATGATGTAGAAGAAGAAAAAGAAAAAGAAGGAGGAGGAGGAGGAAGGGGTTGTGGAGGTGGAAGAAGAAGAAGGAAAAGATGGAGAGAAGTTGTTAGGGAAAGAAGAAAACGAATTGCAAGAAAAATAATAATAATAATAAGAAGAAAAAGAACAAAACAACAATAACAACAACATTATGGAATCGAAGAAGATTAACAGCAATAACATGATGATGTTAGAAGAAGAAGAAGAAGAAGAAGAAGAAGAAGAAGAAGAAGAAGAAGAAGAAAACAAGAAAATTAGATTAATTAGAGTTTTATTAATAAACACAAGGAAAATTACCCCCCACCTCCCAAAGCAAAAAGTTATTTCTTGTGGCAATCGAGACAATCACACCCATCTGAAAAGACAAAAAAAATCGACCCCCATCCCCCGTGGTTCCTCTTACCTCATTTTCATACCGAGTCACATCAGTACGCCCGCCCACCTGTCACCTCTTAGACTGATCGGTGGTTTTTCGGTCGACTTAAAAGCCTAATGTGAAATTAATCAAAAGTTCGACTTTTATTGATGCCCCAGGGTCGGTTGGGAGGAAGGAGTAGGATTCGAAAACAAATGAAATCCAATCAAAAGTAAAAACGATCGATAAGGTCAGAGTTTAGGCCAGGAGGTCGAAAGGTGGTGATTTTGAATTAAAAGAATATCAGTTTTGCTTAATTTATTTCGCAACACCTTTTTTCTTTCAATATCGCTTTCATCTTGTTTCTAATTTTATTCATATTTTTCTCATATAAACCCAAAGTGTCACCAGCGTCTTCTTCCATATTATCGTGATCATCTTTTTCTTTCTCTCTCTCTCTCTCTCTCTCTCTCTCTCTCTCTCTCTTCTCTCTTTCTTTCTTTCTTTTTATCTTACGTCTATCTAAGTTCTTTCTTTCTTTTTCTCGCGCTATCTATCTATCTATCGATCTTTTTCGAATGTAACTGAAGTAATTGATATTTCTTATACCGTGAATACAATCCTCCACATTGATACAGTGTTAATTTGTCAGAAATACTACAGACATATGATTTTAATTCACTGCTGCTACCTGACATGTTTACCAGCGAATACTGACGAATAAATACGAGTAAACAAAATACCAATTCTTGTACTCTTTTTGTGCCACTAGTAATTTTTAATATAGCATCTCATTGACAGGTCGTCGATTCAATAAGATTCCTAATTACTTTGATTGGATTTTTTACCTGAACGGCCTTCCACAAAGAAATCATTCGCCTTCGTGAGTTGTGCTTGTTTCGAATCTCTATAAGAGAAGGAATGTTAAGGTTTTTTGGTTGGGTTCTTTGTTTAATGCCATATCAAACCTAGCGGGTTATTTAATACCAAAGCCATCTTTGTAGAAAGACAGCAGTGAAACTATTCTAGGAGATAAGAGGGTTTATATCTCTCACAAGAGTAAAAGTACGAAAGAGATTATGATTACTTGCCTGGAGTTCGAACTTGCTTACTTCGAGGCTGTGGTCCAGCTCTTTAAACATTACGCTATAGGGTCTCTCTCGGTCTGTCTTCTGAAACAACCAAAACGAGTTATTATAGAACGAGTAAATTTGTATTAATTTTTACAGGGTGTTTATACTGGAGGGTTATACTGGGTAGGAACCTTTCGTCGAAGCTGGCACAATTTCTTTTGCAGAACGACTCAACCTCATGTTTTGTAGACAAGATTAGACAGTTGCAGACTGCTCGGCCGACTTGGACTGTAGAATACGCTGACTGCAACACTGCCGAAGTTTAAGACCCCACTTTGCTCCAACGTGGCTACCTGTTGGCGGTGGGTGACGACCCGTAATTTTATAAGAGGTGATTTCGAAGGTTGAGCAGTCCTTGACCCGATAACCGTAGAGTGACTACAAAAAACTCCACAGACGAACGGTCATTTCAAGCCCTAGCACCTTTAATATTGCCCCGACCGTATTTTTCAAATTGCTCTTGTGGTCAACAAATACCCGACCCAATTTCATTTCAAAGGTGCTTGAAGGCAATGGCTGAGAATTAATTGCGCTGAGATTGCAAACAGTAATCTTGAACGTTACCTGACAAACCTACCCAGACAATTCACTATCAAATTTATGAAAAATCTTTTGAAAAAGATAATAAATAAATTTGAACGTCCCTTACAATTCACCTTTTAGCATAAAATAATCCCAGACGGGTTAAAATGCCGTAAAATCAAATTAATCGTCTCCCGAAACGCCCACGTATTCATATAGTCAGGCTTGCGCCGACATGCACAGGTATAATGGCATTAATGAGCATCCAGGAGAAGAAGCTCGTATAACGTCTCAACTCTGCAGATTTTCTTATCTTCAAAAAAGAAAAAAAAAAGAAGCAACATGATTATCATTAAGAAGTAGTCACCAACAATAATCAATGTCGTTCTGAATTTAAATCAAAAATATAACAAAAGTACAAATAAGATGAAATAAAAGGAATTATCTAGGTAAATAAACTCTACCTGATTGTACTTCACTAAAAGAATTATTTATGCTTAATTAAACACGAATAATTACATTTGTAAGTAGTTTTTCAATAAATGGTAAATATTGTATTATTATTTAGTTAAATGCAAAAATCAAAAGAAATATCTTTAGAAATATCTTTAAATATCTTTATGTGCTATTCATTGGAATATATTTCAACAAACTTTCAAGAAAATTTTCACAGAAGATTTTTAACGTTATGTAAAAATACGTGAATCATTCACAAACAAGATGAAATATTGCCAAGAGGTTGGTAATAGCAAATACAATTTACAGTCACTCAATTTTCAAAAAATCTATTGTTTGTGGTCCTTTCATATCCCAGAAAACTGTCATCATGGCCTTCTTAACTGACTGCTGTTTTTTCTTTCTTTACGGACCAGTCAGTGCTGCCGTTCCGTAAACTGTCTTTCCAATTCAGGTTCTTAGTGGCAAACACAGACTTAACCTAATTGTCAACATTCTTTCGCTAAAACATTCTTCTCTGTCCACATTGTACATTTTTTGGCAAACTTCAGATGGCTTGCCCTTCTCAGCCACAAAAAATTGGTGACAGATCCCTATTTAAGTCTGGAGCATTTTATTTAAAAATTAACCCAAAAATATTTCTGTTAAGTTAAAATATTTTGTGCCATAAACCAATTCCAAATGATACAGAGTTTGCATATGAAGAGAAAATTCTGATAAAGAATTCTTTTAATAAAAACAACCCGTACTTATTGAATGAGCCTCGTAGATAGATAGATAGATAGATAGATATGAACAGACTAAGATAGATAGATAGATAGATAGATAGATAGATAGATTCCTTTATTTATTAAATGAGCCTCATATAAACGTAAGTCTTTATTCTTGACGGGAGATTTTCTTTCAGTGCAACACCCCATATAAAACCATTTTGATTCGTGGTGAGTCGGAAAAATATATGTTTGTGCTGTTAGTTCAAGAAAACTGCGAACTGTTTGAAAATGACGGCAGATCCAGGTGTTATCATGTCCAAAACGGAATTAAGGGGGGGGGGTCGAGGAAGAATGCAAATAATCGCCAGAATACAGAGATCAATGCAAAAAACCAAAGACAGGCTATTATTCTACAAGTTTGCAATACATACAGAAGAGACTGCCATCCAAGAATTAGATTGCTGTGTAGGTCGATAGGCTAGACTAAAAGAAACTTAAATTTTATTATTTCTAGCGGAACATCATACAACAAAACCCCCTATCCTTCATTACAGCATTGAATCTCTTTAACTAAAAACAGAAATGCGTATTTACCCAACCCCTCCGCAAAACCCGGATGTGACAGAAGATCATTTTTAACCGGAGTTTAACAGTTTTAAATTCACAGTTTCCTTCCTCTAGACTAGTTAACATACCAAGATTAAATAGCCTAGTCTGCCCTACTATTTATTCATAGCTGGAGATATTTAGATTCATATCTTTCACAAGAGTGAAATGTAAACAACCGTGTCGAGGATTTGAAGTCGTTTCACCGTATCCAGTTCCTGCTACGGTAACCGCTACATCACAAATGGCTCCTCGGAATATGTAACTGTGCAAAAATAATTACACCTCTTATATCAGATTGGAACAAGTGTAGTGTTCAATATTCTAGATGAATGTTTTAGACAAAACTAAATAAAGTATTTCCTCTTGTTACCATTCAGGAATTGTACAATGTATTATTTTATCTTTTTCTTTCAGATTATAAGAATATTGATCGAATTATCCGTTAGGGTCGTCGCAACAAACGAAATCATCAGACATGTTTTACTATATGATTTTTTTTAAATTTAAAAATCAATTCTCATAACTTTTGTCGATGATACGTTGAATGAAAGAAGATTTTTCCGTTTTTGAAGTGGGGATTTCAGTCTAAAAGACGATCCCTCTTTCCAATGAGAGGGAGTTATCAACAATCATGATAATGCTCCGTCCTCACACGGAACTAAAGTTCACGAAGAGAATCTTAGGAGATAATACCATGAATGAAAGAGGTTGCTGGAGGTATTTTTTTCTGTTTTTGAAGATGGGATTTCAGTCTTAAGGATGAGCCTCCTTCTTCCAACGGAAATGGAGTTATCATCAATTATGATAATGCTTGTCCTCTCACAGGACGAAAGAGAATTTGGGGAGAGGATATCATAAATGAAAAAGTTACCAGAGGTGTTTTTTTGTTTTTGAAGTTGGGAGTTCAATCTAAAGAACGATCGAAAAGGAGAGTCGTCCAAAGAAACTTTTCTTCTATAAATATTACCCTACAGTAAGGAAACCCAGTGAAAAATTGAACGTAACCAATACGACTGTCCTATGTCAACTGAAAGGGTTCCAGGGGTTGGAAAATGGGCCTCATTCGACCTTTCCCCAGTGAATCGGCAACGCTGCGTTGCTTGTTATGAGTCAATCAATTTAAGCTCTCTAAGAGTGCCTCAGCTGAAAAAAAAATTCTGTATCTTCTACATTCTCTTGACTTTAGTTATTTAAATTTCTGAGACGAAGCGTGTTGATTTTTATCATTAAGGGTTTTCGGACTATTGTCTTCATCTTTATTGTGAGATTTCAAACCGGAGTTGATGTTTCTTCCAACGGTTGTGAATTCTATCTCGGATTAATTCCTTCTCTAATCATTTTGTTACTTTCCGCGCCCTCCTAGAATGAACTTGGATTTTTATTGTTAAGCCTGGTGGAACTAGCTTGAGGTCTCGGTATCTGCATAGGAATGTGAGATGGTTCATGATTCTTGCCAATTTTTGATTCAGTTTTTCTAATTGTTTCCACTGATATATTGTATCGGGTCTGAACCAACTGGATATTAGTTGTCTAAATTTCTGTGACGAAGCTTGTTGATTTTTATCATTTAGGGTTTTCGGAATATTGTCTGGAAATAAGAATAAAGATGAAGACAATAGTCCGAAAACCCTTTATAATAAAAATGTCTTGGCTTTGCTCCTTCTGATTATCACTTGTTTTAGGGATTAAAAAATCGTTTATATGGTCTAAGAGTGAGAAAAGAAGAGTTGGTCTCATATTTTGCACCAAAAAGAATTTTACGAGGGTGACATCTATATGTTTCTTCACAGATAGAATGAGATTCTAGGAGGCAATGGAAACTATGTCAATGATCAAATATTTCTATTGGTACAATTTTTTTTTCATTTATGATATATACACTAAAGTCAGACATTACGTTCGTTCATACCTGATATATGTTCATGAAATTTAATTTTTACTTCGATAATTACAATAACACTGATAAGAAATAATGCCTAATGATATCCATTAACGGTTACATTCAAAAAAAGGCAAGAAACTGATGGTATACTGCAGAAACTATTACTTATGCAGACAACGCAAATGATCTAGCACTTCAAGTAAATACTCCTGCTCAAGCATATATTCTATGGTAATTTTTCAGTTTATTTGCTAAATGAGTTTACAAAACACGGGTTTAAGTTGGAAATGCTTGTGACACACTGCTGGACTTATGATAGGTCGTGTATATCGATTCTTAGGTGTACTGATTCCACTGGTTCACCATTCTGTGGTTTAGGTTTGGATTTTAGCCCAGCTGTATTAGTCAACCTCTAGTTTGGAAGAGATTTTTTTCAGGCTTAAGGAATCGACTTGTACGCTTCTCTTTACCGTATATATGTTGATCGACCTAAACATTCACAGCTTCAATAAGAAAGAAAACCCATCACTAAATATTTTTGTTGGTGCAACACACCACTAGAAAAAAAACTTATTCAACTTTCATTCTTAATTTCTGTACAAGTGCGACACATACAAACGTGCGTAAATAGAGATTAGAAAATTTCGAACAAGTCTCGCATATATTTATATATATATATATATAGAGAGAGAGAGGACTGTAATCTACGTCTTAAACTTTTACCTGTCGTGGGTGGATACGTCGTCCAAACGTTGGGATCTTGGTGTGGTTTTTAAACAACATCATAATATTTGTACCTTATTGGGTTCCTGATTAAACAGAGTTGAAATTGAATGCGTTATTAATTAAGTTCGTGTAAATTGTATTGATAATTTCTACGTTGCGGCTAATTATCAGCATGAATTCTAATTAATTACTTCTGTTATTAATGCAACACTTTACATACAGAGAAACGCTTGAACGCACGGCCACTCACTCAGATGCACACAAGCAATATACACATAATACACACGTGACACACACACACACACACACACACACACACACACACATATATATATATATATATATGCAGAAGTGTGGGGGCGTTAATGGACAGGTGACTGGTTAAGGGTCAGCTCTGTGTTGAAACTTCCTTGCCTTGGTAAAGTCTGATCTTTTATTTCAGTCAGGTCCAGTTCAGATATACTGATAGATAAGCAGATTCAGATAGATAGATAGATAGATAGATATCCAGTTTACGGGAATATGTTTCAATTCAGCGAATATCTTAAATGAGTATCCTTATCTACATATACGTTCCAAATATGATGTGATGACACACACCATCACACACACACACACACACACACACACACACACACACACACACACACACACACACACACACACACACAGACGTATATATATATATATATATATATATATATATATATAACATTATCGTAATATCTATTTATCTATCCGTCTGTCTGTCCGCATCTGTTCATATCAGTCAATCTATCAAGCTATCTCATACGTTTCTATATACGATCGTATCTATCGATCTTTCTTTTACAAGGGTGGCTTTGGCATTAAATAACCCACAATTATTGATTTACGATTAAACAAAGAAAGCAAACTAGACAAAAAACAAATGTTTTGGATCCAAATTAAGTGCCTGTCTCAGTCGCCACTAGTAGTTTTTTTAAATACTGCTCAAGGTTTGGGTCAAGACACGAATCATTAACCCACATGCGAATCTTTCTCTCCCACTACAAGCCTGCACGAAACCTAGATGAGACACAAATCTTTTAGGACAGTGCAAGGTTAATAAATCTTTCTCATATAATATCATAATAAACTGATAAAAATTGTTTACACTTAAAATTTAGCAATTAAGTTTAAACAAAAATATATTCTTCGAAAAACAGTGGCTACAATATATTTCAAATTTCTAATGATTATTTTTTCTTATTTCAGCCAGAAATCTATTCGCCTGGGTCATATTCTAAGTAGAATTTTGTTAGTTTTTTAGGGCTGGATCCAAAATAGCGAGTCAAGTTATCTTTTTCTTCACGTAAGATTATTGTAAGAACTATCAGCAAATTCTATCTAAATCATCATTTTAAAGCATAAAAATAAAACAAAGCTATGAGTAGGTTTGGCTTCTTTGTTTAATGACATATCAACTTTCATGAGTTATTTAATGTCATAACCATCCTTGTGGAAGAACAGTAGTGGTAGTATTTAACCCATAACTAGAAGGATAAGGGATTTCATATTTGTGATTTAATTTTTTTAATTTTAGCCAAGATAATAAAATAAAGCTTTAAAAACGATCAATAAGTTAATTATAAATGAAGGTTCAAGGTTCGAGTCTAATCAAAGCCAGGGACAAATGATTAATCTATGAGGGAATAGATAGAATTCAGGGGATAATTCTTCGGGATGGGCCCGAAAGGCACACTCCCTGGAGTTCCACATCATATATATATATATATATTAATATATATAGCAACAACATGGTCACCATGGACCTTTCGTATTGTAACTAATCCCTGCTCACGATAGAAAAATCAGCAAAAATCAGGCAATTATTCGATTTTTAGTAAGTATTTAGCCATAATTAATTAATTAATTAATTAGTCAGTTTATAAAATAAAAGCAAAAAAAAAATCCATATTTCTTTTCCAGTTCATTTAACTTTGCCCTGTCCATGTTTGTGGCATTATTTAATTGTTAGGGATATATGATATGGAATATTCTTTACGTATGGCATAAAGAAAAAACTTGAAACGAGAAGTTGTCGGAAGAGAATAGAACCATTAAAGTGAATATCAAATTAAAAAGATGAATGTTTGGAGAGCTTTTTATATTATGATTTTATAGAAAATATTTTTTATGTCATCAAATAAATAATTCATCAATATTTGTCCTGTTAAAAGGGAAAACGTAATTTTATATTGGATTTTGATTAACTTTTCTCCAATCAAAGGCTAAATCTCATTTAAGTAATTTCTAGTTTTCCCTTGTATTTTGGTTGAATATTTAATTTATAATATAAGAAAAAAAGCAAAATTTTGTGATTTAAAATAGCAACCTTAAAAAAGGTAAAAAAAAATTGTGTTTTACGGACAATGAAAGAGTTGTAGATTATTACAAGATAAAACTGGCTCATTGGTAGAATGTTCGTTTATGGTCCGGGAGACCGGCGTTCAATTCCAGATCGCGTCATACCAAAGATTTTAATAATGGTACATGGTACCTCCTTGTTTAACACTCAAAAGTATAAGGTATGTATTAAGGGTAAAGTGGAGTAATCCTACACCTTGGTGTAGTAGCTATATGAAAAGGGATCCCTCGACTACAGTCGCCAACTTTGCTTTTACTTTTTTTTACAAGGTAAAAACTGAATATTAAAAAGGCAATTAAAACTATTATTATTTCATTATTCTCATAATGAATTAATAATGAATAAATAATGAATTGAAAATAATTCTTTCATTTGCATTTCTTAATTGTGCATTTAAATACCAAGTTAGCAAACTTATTTTCCATTTTTTCAGAATTGCAAATATATTACAAATAATAAACTATTGCTGATACAATTTTCTATGTGAGAATTAATTTTTATTTATTGCGGACTTTTTGTCCTCATCTTGGTAGGTTTTTTTTTGTTTTTCGTTTCTTCCGACTACGTTTCGGCGAAATTTCACCTCTGGCCTTCTTCAGGAGATTAAGCGCGACCTCGGAGAGGAATGCCGAGTCTTGTAACCGTATCCCCAGTAATTAATGCCTTCCATAGTTGTTGTCTATCGCACCACGTTGTGGGAAGAAACAAAAAACCCAAAAAAACTACCAAGATGAGGACAAAATGTCCGCAATAAATAAAAATTAATTTTCAGTTTAAGAAGCCTCATCTCAAAAGGATTCCCAATAAAGACGATTACAATTTTCCATGTCTAGAAAAGTTGACGTATTTTGTGGTTAGCAGTTTTAGCCTTCCACCCAAACAATTTTGATCATATTCACCAACCCCTCCGCTCGGGCAGGATATGACACAAGGTCAATTTTAAGCGGAGTTTAACAGGTTTGAATTCAGAGTTTTCCTTCTAGACTAGTTGCTTCACCAAGGCTGAAGAACCTAGTCTGCCCTACTATTTACCCATAGCTGGAGGGAGAATATTTGGATTCATACCTTTCCCAAAGGTATTAGTGCTATGTGAAATGCAATCAGTCAGGTCCAGGATTTGAACTTTGTCGCCGTGTCCATATCCAGCGACGATAACCATTACACCACGGGCACCTCCAAACAATTTTGATGGGAATATAAAACTCTCCGTAATAACTGTTTAAGAAAAGGAACTGAGAAAGCCACTGCCATTAATTTTGAACACTATCTGGATTAAAATACGATATTAAGTGATACAGTCATTAAAGTGTAAGCGATATTTTTACATAAAACGATGTACGAAAGTTTCTACTTAATTTCATTCAAAAAACCTTTTCAAACGAATTCTAAAATTTTAATAACACTTTTTCATTTTAGCCCTGTCAGCTGGGGCCGTAGAATACACCGACTGCATCGCTGCAAGGGGATAAGACTCCATAACGAGTGTCTTCGATATGGCATTAAAACAACCTAACGGTGAGGCTCCACTTATGCTGGAGCTTTAGGAAATGCAGAGTACCCCCTTCGTTGCCATTGCTCCCAGGTTCACTCTGACCCGGAGAAGTAGCACTTAATAGGCTCCTATCGATGGGTCAAATAGAACAGTTTGACATTTAAACTGTATGCAAACAAATCACTTATGTTAAATTGAATTGTTTGAAATAGAACTGATCATTTTACGGTGTGTAAACAAAAGATTGATGTCAAATTGAATTGTTAGTGATAAATAACAATACTTTCACCATTTAACTTTGTTGGCTTATGCTAACTTGTGTTGTTAGAAAAAGAACTCTTCTATCATATAACTGTGTGTATCTACAAAATGTGTTTACAAATTATACATTTGATATATATGTAAAAATAAAATTTGGCATTAAATAACCAAGAAAGGTTAATATGCGATGAAACCAATCAAAACGAAACTTTTTTTTATTTATGTAACCTCGAGTCGGCA
>OY757930.1:86079765-86119765 GCA_963585895.1 Sepioteuthis lessoniana | reverse complement strand
AGATGACCCTGTGGTCGGGCATAGTTGCCAGGGAGCAACAACCTTACCATTAACAAAAAGCACACCAGCAGTACCACACAATACCATTTAATGTAAAATTCGATATAAAAAAATGTAAGTTTCTTTTCTTTTTCTTTTCTTTTTTTTTTTTCTTTTTTTCATCTTAACTGAATCAAGCAAAATATTCATCTGTGCGCAATTGAATAGATTTAATTTCAAAAAAAGTTTGTTTTTTTAATTCGTATAAGTGTTGCTCCTTTTTTTGAAAACTTCTTTTTTCTTTTTTGGATTCGAAATCTTCGTTGGTTTCATGAGTTAAAAGTTAGTGCGAGTATTTGAATAATTAATTGGGAATATCTTTAGATTTATTTACCTATTTATTTAATTGTCTTTGTTGGTTTTGAAATTAGTTAAGTCTAAACTAAAATAAAGGTCATTAATCTGCTCTTCTGGGCTACTGAAGGACAATCTCCAAATAATAAGAGAAGAGATATATAAAATTAGGCAAAAAAAAAAATGGGTAGGATTGTTCTTGTAAAATCTTTTAATAAAATTACACATGCACGAAACAATGAATTTGCTCCAAGGGGGAAATCCTAGTTTGTTCACAGTGCAAATAATCTAACCCCGAAGAAATCTGCGTGAGTAAACTAACAATTTAAATTAAGATTTGATCATTTCATTCTTCCAGCGAGAGAGTCTTTCCAATAATTAAAAAAAGAAAGACGCTAATTTATGTTTTGTTAAGAATATAAAAAAAATGCACTACATTGGAGTTTATACATTTCCCTTATATATATATATATATATATATATATATATATATATATATGTGTGTGTGTGTGTGTGTGTGTGTGTGTGCTTGCGTGTCAAGATTTGTGTATACTTGCCTATGTGCGCATATATACGTGTGTATTCGGTTGTTCATATGTATGTGCCTATTCGTATATGTGATATACGTATTTACATATGTATATGAGTATACATATGTATGTATGTATATGTGTGTGTGAATATATATATATATATATATATATATATATATATATATATATATATATATATATAGGTAAGTTCGCGTAGGTGTGTTTGTGTGATTGTGTATATGACTGCATGCATACGAGAGTGTACAGAATTATAATTTTACATATCATTCACATCCATGTGTGTATGTATATATATGTATCAGTTTTTATGAGGGAATATCAATGTGAACATAAGCGTGAACATGTATATGTATGCGTACTTGTATACACATTCGTGCGTCTATCTATCTATCTATCTATCTATCTATATATATAAATATATATATATATATATATATATATATATATATATATATATATATAACTATTTATGTACATGCACATATATATAACAATATATATCTATATATATATAAATATATATATATATATAGATAGAGAGATAGATATTTAAATATATATAGATATAAATATAGATATACACGTATATGTATATATATGGACGTGTGTACGTGTTAACTTGTATTTAATGAGAGCACACGTGTGTATATGATTTTCTGTCTATGTCTGTGCATGTATATAGATTGGTGTCTCTGTGGCCATGATTATGTGTACATTTGCATATGTATAAAGCAAATGCGTATATATATATGTATATGAACATACACACTCTCTCACAAACACAAATATAAATAAATAAGTATATATATATATATATATATATATATATATATATATACGTGCATGTGAACAAAGGAGACATATCGGAAATCCGTAGTGACGTGTCCCACTATGAGAATATGATGCTACATATATATATATATATATATATATATATATAAACAAAATTGAAAAAGGCATCACAGACCCCCCCACATATATATATATATAGAAAGAGAGAGGGAGACAGAGAAAAGAGATGGATATACGCGTGCATATATATATACATATATATATATATATATATATACACTTTCTTTAAGAAAAACAACGAAACCGGTCACATAGGATTATAAATTTATTTCAATCCTGTTACGCATTTTTGAAATTTCCAAAAACACGAAAAAAGTAACAGGACTTCTTCAGATCATTTTGGATAAAAAAATTGAATAGACACATGGTAGTGGGAGGGGATAGTATGAGGGAGTCGAAGAGGTGGGAGGGAGTCGAAGAGGGGTGAGGAGTTACCTCTTCATTAAGCCCACTTCCGTTATATATAAGAACAAAATTGACAAAAGCATCACACACACACACACACACACACACACATATATATTTGTATATATATATATATATATAGAGAGAGAGAGAAAAGAGATGGATATATGTGCGCATATATATATATATATATAAGAACAAAATTTACAAAAGCATCACAGACACCCCCCACACACACACATATATATATATATATATAGAAAGAGAGAGGGAGACAGAGAAAAGAAATGGATAAACGCGTGCATATATATATATATATATATTTATATATGAACAAAATTGACAAACATATGTATATATATATATATATATATATATATATGTGTATGTATATATATATATATATATTTGTTTATTCGCATCTATTTAATCGAATCTCTTTATCCACGTCTGTGCCTGGTCATCTATCGCTCGCAGTGTGTGATAATCTATCTATCTATCTATCTATCTATGACGAGCCCAAATGGAAAATTATGTCTTATTGGACGGAAAGTTTATTCCCTACTGTAATACCACCATCAGCTTTTCACATTAACTTTATCTCTCTCTGTCTTCCTCCCCCTCTCTCTCTCTCTATATATATATATATATATATATATATGGTTATATTTATATTATTTAGTCGTGATGAGCTTCATGATAATCATTGTAAACACCTACTCAACCCCTATATATATATATATATATATATATATATATATATATATATTTCTATGCATGTGTGTGTGTGTGTGTGCATATTCTTGTATATATGTGTATGTCTCTGACTGTGTGAATCTCTTTGGTGTGCACCAGAGTAAAAATTGATATTATAACTTGAGGTAATTTACTAATGAATCTATTACGAAATGTAATTAAAATTGTTTGCTGACGGCGTATCAAATGTCGGAACTGCAAGGGACATAATTGAGAAAACTGTGAGAAAACTGTGTAGTGGAAATAGAAAGGGAAATTATTGGAATCAAAACAGAAACGACAAACGAAGATTTAAACACACACACACACACACACACACACACACACACACATGAGTGCGTGCACGAGCACTCACGTACGCGCGTGCGCACACGCACATATACAGAAAAAAACAAAAAAATTCAAGTGAAAAAGAAAAGCACCCCCCACCAAAAAAAAACCAACAAAAATCCAAAGAAATGCACTTATTGTAATAACAGATCCTTCAATGAATTCCTGTGTGTTAATTCGTTTTTAAAATGGTTTTGACGTCATTAAGTACATGTTTAAACAATGTAAATGAATGCATATATATATATATATATATATTCTTATTCTGCTTTCACACACACACATACACGCACACACACACATACACGCACACACACATATATATATACACGCCCACGTAGGCACGCACATGCAAACATTAACACACACACACACACACACACGCACACGCGCATGCACACGTAAGCATACACATATAAAAACACGCGCATACACATTGACGTACGTATGCGCCCGTCACCATACACTCTCATATACTCATATATATACACACATACACACAAGCACACATACGTGGGCACACGTGCAATAGTACACACCTATGCGCACACATACACATACACCGACACATGTACACAACTACATACGCACACACACACTTACATATGCATTCGTGAGCACAGATAAATGCACGCACTCATATCTACACACACACACATACGTGCGCATGCACACTTGAGTGCATGTGCACACACACACACTTATGCATATATGCAAGTACATGTGCACATGCACATAGACACATGTATCCACACACATATGCACACACATACACACACACACACACACACATGGATGCACTACATGGACGCTAACAAAACGGCTGGAGAAGAAACAAGATGGCAATTACACAAGAATGCTGCGTGCAATCCTGAACAAGTCCTGGCAGCAACACCCCACAAGACACCAACTGTACGGCCACCTGCCCCCTATCACGAAAACTATTCAAGTTAGGCGAACCAGACATGCAGGACATTGCTGGAGAAGCAGAGATGAACTCATAAGAGATGTACTCTTATGGATCCCCACACACGGCCGCGCAAAAGCAGGACGACCAGCACGAACGTACATTCAGCAGCTATGTGAGGATACAGGTTGTTGTCCTGAAGACCTGCCTAGGGCGATGAACGATAGGGAGGAGTGGCGAGAGAGGGTCAGGGATATCCGTGCTGCCAGCACGATATGATGATGATATATGTACTATAATACTGACCATAAATATATAAACCCTAAACTTACTTTTTCCCTCAAAATTTAATTTCCTTTTACACCAAAGATAACAGGAAGTAATTACTAATCGTAGGACATTACTCAATGAAAGTGTATATCATTAGGTATTATTCATGACCAAACTCAACAGCATTTAAAATCTGAAGTCAAAATTAGGAACATGATATTGTTCAAAATATTTTTTGAAAATAAAAAAAAGATTAAAAATGTTTAAAAAAAAGAATTACACAAAAAGCAGCTTACTTCTCTCCTTTAACAAATGTTTATTTAGTTTTTATTACGAAATGAAATTTTGTTTCCGATATTTGATTTACCATATTGGCTTTCTTTTCTCAGAGCCTCAAATCTTTTTACCAACCTTAAGGATATATATATATATATATATATACATATATATATATATACATATATATATATATATATATATACATATATATATATATATATATATACATATATATATATATATATACATATATATATATATATATACATATATATATATACATATATATATATATATACGCAATGTAGCAAGAGTTAGGGTTTGTTATGAATTACGTATGGCTCATTACATCCGTAAAAATAGAATATAAAAGTAACTATTTATGATATATATATATATATATATATATATATGCGTGTGTGTGGCGGTGTATCTAAAAATGAAAAATAGGAAAAAAATATTATTGCAGAATATATATATATATATATATATATATATATATATATATATATATATAATGTGCCCACGTTCCCTTTCGTTTGTTTTATATAGATAAACTATTACCAGACCTTATAAGGCATATGTGAAATGATTCACACGAAAAAGATTAAAAAACATTTTAAAAGATATTTTTCGGATGCTATATACGAATGCTTTATTCTCTAATATATATATGTATATATATATATATATATATATATATATATATATTCTACTACATGAAATGTAAATTTTAAAAAAATGAGAAACATAGCGTTTATAAAAAGTCGTTTTGTATAGAGACTCCTCCGCTATTTCACTTATTAACACCAAAGAATAAAGACCAGGATTCTATAAAATTTCGCCTTACTTAGCCAAAATTATGTAGAAGGATTTCAACTTACACGAACGTCGGTAATTGAACAGAAATTTCTATTTTCCCTTTTTTCACACATTCCCTTTCTTTCTTTCTTTACTCCCCACTTATACAAACCGACTTTATATATATATATATATATATATATAGTCATCCACAGACAGTTCTGTTTCGTTCTATCAGAACTCATCAGTGTGGCTTGACATATTAACTTCCCGTAGCCGGGATCGAAACCCGGTTGACTCAAACGCCAATCGAAGCTTCTAACCCTTCAGCTGCGAGGAGCTAGTTGCATCGAAGTAAATTTTAAACGGTAATGAATCACAATTACTTTTGTTTACGTACATCCGTTTAACGGTTACCGAGACCTCAATTCATATATGAAGAGGCTTGCAATAAACGCTAATGGCAACACGATTCCTTCATTCGCCGGAGAACTCAACCCTACGAGGGTAGGGGAGTAGATATATCACTCTATATATATATATCAGAGTGGGATGTATCAGAAAAATAACGAGATTGATATCATAAACAATTTTTCTTCAATTCTATAAAACTTGATGGTTTTAATGTAATCCCATTTGAGTCTAATACATTTTCTCATTCTTCCGAACCACACTTCTATAAACTGCTGGAGGGATTCTTCTGGGATACCTTTTAATACCGTCGTTACAGCCATCTTGAAGACCTCCACGTCTTAAAACTGGGTCACGTTCATGACCCTCTTGATCTTAGAAAATAGAAATAAGTCACACAGAGCAAGATGGGGTGAATACGGTGATGTTTCTCTCGGCCAGGAACTGCCGGATGTTCAGCAAACCTAATCGCGTTTTTTTGCAGACATGCCCCAATCTTCGTTGATAAACGTCCAAACATTACCTTTTTTATGCCCAACTGGATGATGATTATTCGAAAAGTCAACCGATGATTACCACACAACACCTGCCTTACCCACTCGACGTTGACCGAAGTCCTGCTTGTTGAAGGCCTCCCGTTTCTGGAGCCGTCTTTCATTTCCTCGCAGAAGTCTTTGAACCTCTTGTTCCGCTCAAAAACACGTGAGCGCTTTATGGTATTATCTTCGTACATTGCTAAAGCATTTCAAGTGCTTGTGACGGAATTTTCCTCAACCAGAACAAAAAGTTCAGGGATGTTTGTTCTTTGCGGCTCATTGCTGAACAACCTGAAAAAGAAGAGTTGTAAAAAAAATGTAATTGCTGCACACAGCAAAGATTACAGTTATTTGCTTCCAAGATATCATGTTAGATGATAACATAATCCGCTTATCCAGTCACTTTACTTTTCAGACAGATCTCATATATATATATATATATATATATATATATAATGTATGGCGGAAAATTAAAAAGGCTTTTCGGTATATATATATATATATATATATATATATATATATATATATATATATCCAAAACGCCTCAAAATGAATTAAGAGAAAATTAATTCTGAGTCATATCGGTTTGCTAAGAACATTAAAAAAACAAAAAAATATAAGATAATTATTAATAATAACAAAATGAACCCATGATTAGAAACGTAATTTATAATGAAGATTATCAAATCCTTTTTAATCATGTCTTTAATCCTTTGTATCTATATATCTCACCTGAATTTTAACATATTGTATACTCAATTTAATTGATGATTAAAAACTTTGAACATTGATATGCCATTTAACAAAGAACTTGAAACTGATTTCTATCTCCACAAGTCCTTTCTTGATATACAACCCTATATCACAAACATGTTTAAACATGTACCCTGAAATATTAAAATGATCCTATAACAAAGGCTTAATGAGGGAGTACCCTCGGCTTAGTGGCTAACGCGCTGGACTGAGACCTCATTGTAAGCAAGTTCGAACTCTTGTCGCGCTATAACGTTCGCTTTCGGATTTATATCCTTTGGGAAAGACCCAACCCCTTTATCCATCCAGTTATATGATTAGAGGGAAAGGATTTACACTCTTCCCTACACCTCGGTCTAGTAGCACCCTTCCCTACACCTCGGTGTTGTAGCTATTGAAAAGAGAACCTTCGGATCACCAACTTTACTACATGATTAAGTAGCACTACTGTTGGTGACTTCGGCATTGATAACCCAGGAAAGTTAAGATACTGTCAAACAAAGAAAACAAACAATAATTTTTGAAAGTCAGTTAAAAGAATTTGTGGCAGGAGTTATAGTCGAAGTGGTGTAATGGTTATCGTAGTAGGAAATGAACACGGCGACACGAGTTCTAATCCTGGACGAGACTGATTGCATTTCACATAGAACTAATACCCTTGGGAAAAGTATGAATCCAATCATTCTCCCTCCATCTATGGAAAAATAGTAGGGCAGACTAGGTTCTTCAGCCTTGCTGAGGCAACTAGTCTAGGAGAAGGAAAACTCTGAATTCAAACCTGTTAAACTCCGCTTAAAAATTGACCTTGTGTCATATCCTGCCCGAGCGGAGGGGTTGGTAAATATGGTAAAGAAATGTGAAATACCCCTGGCCGGAGATGAGAGAAACCACTAGACGATCTGATAGCCATGAGTGGTTTGGGTAGTTGAGATAGATAAATATGGTTATAGTCGAGACGAGTGTGGATAATATAGTCGTCTTGATGTAAACTAACTCGTGTTAACCAGAAGAGATTTTATACTCGTTTATGGTCAGTTTCTACAGAAAGATTCGTTTGAGATGTCGCTTGTTTGTTTATTCGGGGATATCTTGCGTACCAGAGTTGTAAATGAATAGGACTACAAGGAAAATCCACGGATGAGGATACAGTATATATATATAGAATACTTCGACATTGTAGCAGGAATACTACAAGGGGACACGCTGGCTCGGTGCCTCTTTATCATTTGTCTAGACTACGTACTTAGAACATCGATTGACAAAATCAAAGAGAATGGCATCGAACTGACGAAGAAAAGAAGCAGAAGGTATCCCGCAAAAACAATTACCGACGCCGACTACGCCGATGACATAGCGATACTGGCAAATACACCCGACCAAGCCGAAACACTACTGTATAGTTTGGAACGAGCAGCCGCAGGCATAGGCCTCTATGTTAATGCACACAAAACGGAATATATGTGCTATAATCAAACGGGGGACATCTCCACTCTAGACGGAACCCCTCTTAAACTAGTAGACAAATTCACTTACCTAGGAAGCAGCGTCGAATCAACCGAAAAGGACATCAAAACGAGGTTAACGAAAGCATGGACAGCTATCAATAGGCTATCGATTATATGGAAATCAGACCTAACCGATAAAATGAAACGCAGTTTCTTCCAGGCAGCGGTCACATCGATACTGCTATATGGGTGCACTACATAGACGCTAACAAAACGGCTGGAGAAGAAGCTAGACGGCAATTACACAAGAATGCTGCGTGCAATCTTGAACAAGTCCTGGCGGCAACACCCCACAAGACACCAACTGTACGGCCATCTGCCTCCTATCACGAAAACTATTCAAGTTAAACGAACCAGACATGCAGGACACTGCTGGAAAAGCAGGGACGAACTCATAAGAGATGTACTCTTATGGACCCCCACACATGGCCGTGCAAAAGCAGGACGACCAGCACGAACATACATTCGGCAGCTATGTGAGGATAGGGGATGTTGTCCTGAAGACCTGCCTAGGGCGATGAACGATAGGGAGGAGTGGCGAGATAGGGTCAGGGATATCCGTGCTACCAGTGCGACATGATGATGATTATGATGATATATATATATATATATATATATATATATATATGTTGTCCATGCTTACGGTTTACTGCAAAATATAGTTCCCTCTTCATATTGTTAGTCACGTAATGTAGTTGGGTGAACTTCAACAACTACACCTTGCTGGTATTCGAGGTTGGTCGTGTCTACGTTGAGGTTTCTGCTTATGCTGCTGTTCAGTGGTCAATAGGTATCTTGGTCAGATTGCTGCTGGCCTGTTGCGCCGACTGTCACGAATTCTTGAACCGCTAACTGGACGTGTTTCCCCTCTGCGGCCGGCATCCTTTCTGTCTACGGGTCATGTTAACCTTTTTATTTTACTACACGGGTGGTTTCTGATTGATTATAAAATATCTTTATAATTCTCTTATTTTTCTCTCAAGTTCGTTCCGGAAGTGGGTATGTGGAACTGGTTGAATTTGCTTTTGAGGAAATCAATTCCTTTTGGATTGTTGAGAAGAGTTCCTTCAGGTTACACACTCTCTGAGACACATTCATATTCACACACTTAAACACACTAACTCAGACACACACACAAATATATTGATACGAACATATTGAGACCATCACACACATAAAAAGAGAGAAAGATACATACTCACATAGATCTAAGCAAATAGACACAAATATATACGTATATATATATATATATATATATGTATAAAGAAAGAAAAACAAAATTATCAAAATTTGTTGAATTTAATACGGAAGTTGCTATTTAACGTAACTGGACTTTAAGATCATGAAAAATGTTGTTTAAACAGAAATGAATGTTTATCGAAATATTAGGAGAAAAGAAAGTGTATTTTATTTCAACGTCCACATTTCCATCACCACCTCATATATATATAAATGAATGACAATATGTATGCTCCCCTACCCCTGCAGGGTTGAACTATCTAGCGAGGGAAGTAATAGTTGCCACTAGCGTAAACCAAGGGTCTTCAAATGAATTGAGCTCTCGGTAGCCGTGAAGCAGATATATGTAAGCAAAACAAATGTGATACACAAGCGTTTAAATTTCCTTCGCTGGCGCTGGTTTCTTCGTGAATTGGCGTTTGAGTCAGCCGGGTTTCGATCCCAGCTTCGGGAATCTAGCGTGTCTAGCCACACTGAAGAGTTCTGATACAACGAAACAGTCTGTCTGTGGATGACTATATATATATGAATGGAATGATAAGAAGGTAAAGCGAAGTAGTGAGTTCAAACTCCAGTCGCGCTATTACATTCACTTTTTGATTAATGTCTTTGGGAAATGTATGTAATTCCATCATAACTTATATCTATGGGTCAAATAGTATCATTACTGCTTTTCTATAAGGTTGTCTTTGGCATTTACTAACCCACGAAGGTTGACATACCTTTAAACAAAGAAACCAAACCAAATCCATCAATGGGTCAACCTTTTTGCTCAGATGTGTCATAAGGTCATAAGAATTGGGCACCCTATGAGACTTGAACTCACTCGCGAAGGTTTTCGAGTCTAACTTGCTAATTATTACACCATCCACGGTCCCTCGTCTGTCGATCGAATAGATCTATTTAATTTTTTTTCTTTTTGACAATAAGAATATTTGATGTCATCTAACTGTAAATTATTTCTATAAAGAATAGTTATTTGAAGCTATAATTATTATTTTTAGTTATTTGAAAGCATAAAGCTATGTGCAAATTATTTGTATTAAGAATAGTTACTTGAAGCTCTAATTATTTACTAAGGATTATTATTATTAGTTACTTGAAACCATATAACTGTGTGTAAATTATTTGTATTAAGAATAGTTACTTAAAATTAGAATTGTTTACTTAGGACTATTATTTTTAGTTACTTGAAAGCATAAAACCCTGCAAACAAATGACTTTTATGAAATAAAAATGCTTACTTGAGACCATATAATTATTATTATTAGACAGAAATACTTGAAACCATACCACTGTCTGAAAATTATTTCTATTACATAGGAATACTTGATATATATCATTATTAAGTACGGTTACTTGAAGCTATGATTGCTTACTACGGATTATAAATGTCACTTACTTGGAGCCAAAAAATTGCGTGCAAACAGATGACGATCATTAAGTAGAAATAATTAGTAGAAACCATATAATTGGATATAAATTTGGTTCGGGCAATGTGGCTAATGTGTTGGACTTTGACCTCGTAGTTAGCGATTTCGAATACCAGTTGTGCTTTTATGTTCACTTACGGACTAATCCCCTCGGGGAAGATATTAAACCACTTTTTCTTCCAGCTGTGGGTTAAATAGTATCACTACTGTCCTTCTACAAGGATGACTTTGGTCTCAAATAACCATCGAAGATTGATGTGCCTTTTAACGAGGAAACTATGTACATAAATTATAAGAATTATGTAGAGATACTTGAATCCATACAATTGTTGACCCAGTCGGCTGGGACTGTAAAATAAATCGACTGCATCTCTACAGAGGGGTATGACTTCCCCAAGAATGTCCTGGAAATGGAACTAAACAATCTGATGGTGAGGCTCCAGTAATGCTGAAGCCTTTGAGAATGCAGAGTACCTCTTCATTTCCATCGCTCCCAGGACCACTCTGGCGCGGAGAGAAGGCATCTGATAGGGTCTTATCTATGGGTCAAATTGAACTATTTGACATTTAAAGTGATTGAAATCAAATAGCTTATGCTAATTTGAATTTTTTGAAATAGAACTGTTTAATAATCTAATTGTCGGTAAACAAATGGCTGATGTTCAATTGAATTATTAGTGATACATAGCAATACTTGAAATCATTTAACTTTGTTGACATGCTAAAATGAATTGTTTAAAATTAAACTGTTTGACCATTTTGTAAACAAATAACCGATGTTTAATTGACTTGTTTGTGTTAAAAAGCAGGACTTAAAAACATCTCAATTATTAGATAAAAAAAAGTGAAATCATTTAGCTGTGTGCAAAAAAAAAAGAGCTCAAACGGATTTAAAAATGTTATCTACAAAATATTTTTAGAAATCATATATTTGATATAAATGTATAAAAATATTTAGCATTAAATAACGAATGATTGATATACCATAAAACCAAATTAAACCGAACCATATATATTTATATATAAATATGTACGTAAAAAGAGGATTTTGCATCAAATAACCTACAATGGTTGATATGCCATAAAACTCAACCAAACCTAATCCTATATATTTAATATATATGTATAAAGAGGATTTTGCATTAAATAACCTACAATGGTTGATATGCCATAAAACCCAACCAAACCAAATCATATATACTTAATATACATGTATAAAGAGGATTTAGCATTAAATAACCTACAATGGTTGATATGCCATAAAACTAAACCAAACCAAATTATATATATTTGATATATATGTATAAAGAGGATTTAGCATCAAATAACCTACAATAGTTGATATGCCATAAAACTAAACCAAACCAAATCATACTATAGTGAGAAAATTATCAGAATTTGATGGGAATATTTGTTATTGTGTAATTGTGTGCAGAAAATAACTGAAGACGGATTGGCATGAAGTTAAAATTAATCAAACATAATCGTTCTTAAACCATGAGATTGGGTAAAGTTGGAAGTGAATAAATAATTAGTTTCCTTGGTGAATGGGTGTGTTTGTCAGGGGCTCGTGTGAGTGGTTACATTAAAACCCCGGAATACATTCTTGCTCTTTTTCTGTTTTTGTTCTTTGATCAGTAGATAAGCATCTTCTCTACTGAAGAGCCAGCATAGTCATCAATTTACTCTCCACAATTCTCAAGTAAGCTTTTTGCCGTATTTTTAACCCTTTTTCATAATCCTTGTTCATAGAAACGTACATGTTTCCTCTGTAGGGACATGTCTACGTATTTTTTTCAATACTACATGTATATGAATAATGTATGTGTTAAATGCGCCTCTATGCGTATATTTACTTATATTTCCTTCCGTTTATACAGTGTTAGTAAACCATGCATATACTAATGGAAATATCGCAGCTTGGTGATTGAGGCTTCAGCTAAATGTCCTTTCTAGTACCAAAGCAACCAAATTGTGGCTTTGTAAAGAAGCTATTTTGAAATAAAGTTGCTTGATTATTAAGTTAATAATAAAAAGATTATACCCAATCAGTTTTATTGCTTCATAGACAGACTGTATTTGACGGCCATTAAATAGAAAGAAGGACTGAAACGGGAAACCCAGACGACACGTAAAACTTCCAACGCGCATGCGCCAGTCGCTCGGCTTTCAACCAATTAGATGCCCGGATCCATTTGCCCCGGTAGACTCTTCACCTGCTTCTAATAAATTGAAACCTTCTATATGTGGACAGCTTTGCTGGGAAGATGCCGGCTTTGAGTCGATTTTGTTTGGTAATTTGAATTGCCGTCGAGACAAAGACTAATGTTTGAGTGGAGGAAGAAGTGAGGGTACGAGGCTGGGGCTACAATGGTGGATCGAAATTAAATGGAAACAGTTTTTATCTCAAAACACTCACATTAACAAACAAACCGACAGACCCACGTGGACAAACAGTCCGGAATTTTCCACCTTCTACACATACATGGGAAAATATATATGTTCACACACGTGCAAGAATACACACACATATTTACACAGCCGCACACATGAACATGCGTACATATGGAGGTGGCTGTGATGTAATGGTTAGCGTCGTAGGAAACTGACACAGACAACTGAGTTCAATTCCCGGACGAAGTACTCACATCCTTGGGAAAGCTATGAATTTAATTATCCTCACTCCAGTTATTGGTAAATAGTAGGGCAGATTGGGTTCTTTAACCTTTGTTAGGCAACTAGTCTAAGAGAAGTAAAACGCTTAAAAGTTGACCTCGTGTCGCATCCTACCCGTGTGAAGCGATTGGTAAACACACACACACACACACTTGCACAAACAAACATATATATATATATATATAAGTAAAGTTGGCGACCTAAGTCGAAGGTTACCCGAAGACTCCCTTTTCAATAGCTACCATACCGAGGTGTAGGAGAGAGTGCTACACCTTTCCCTGGATTGTTCCACTTTACCCTTGACCCCTACCTTATAATGCTGAGTGTTAAGCAAGGCGGCATCAAATACCATTTTTTCAGTTTTTGGTATGACTTGACCTTGGATTGAACCCATGTCTTCCGGGCCATTGGCGAACACTCAACCCATTAGGCCAATGGCCCGGTATATATACCAAAACTCTATGCGTGCGGTGGGTTGTGTTACAGAGCAGTATAATTTTTTTACATAGCATTATCATTGATTATTTGGAACAATATAATTGTACAAAATAATAGTATTATATAGGAATTATTCATTATATACGAATCGTGGAAACCATACATCATTACGCATTGTTTACATAACGTATAGTCTGTTAAAGCTGAGTTCAGCATTAAATAATCCAACAAGGATTGACATACGAACCAACGAACCAACCAACCAACCAATCAATCAATCAAGTCCTCCATCGACTCAGGCCGACTGAATTCAAAACACCTGGCACATGATTTCAAAGTCACTGGTTTCAATTCAAATATCGCCCGAATAAGTAATTTGGTAACTTCCGAGCTCCGTAAATCTATTCTCCCCTTCCTATCTCTCTTCCGCTCCTTCCCCTTCTCGTTTGCATCGACCCCTTGCACTTGCCTCTCATAAAACCTGCCACCCAGCCACAGGCCCAGCCAACCCCGGTTACTATGGCAACCGCAATCGGAATCTCTGATATCTTAAAGTTAATTAGTGTTTTCCATTTAGCAAATTAATCCGTGCAACGCGACGTAGCCACGATTAGAACATGTTGACGTAATGATTAATTACATATAATAATCAAGAATATCGACCAATAACATTTCTAACAGGCTGTGCATAACAGCAATAATAATAGACACGATTATTATTATTATTATTATTATTATTATTATTATTATTCGGAAGTGGAGTTTTAAGAATGATATTATCAATACAGTATTAATCGTACACACTATGTCTGATAATAACTTAATCAGCTAAAAGCAATACCAACAAAAGCAATAACAATAATGATATACGTCTCTGCTCCGAAAGTAATGCTTCCTATTAATTTCCACGGACGAAACTGATCCAGTAACACCGTTGCGCATGGCACATATAACCTGAAACTGCATCCTGTAGTGAGGCTCCACTTGAGAGTATGGGTCAACCGTTTTCGTTACTCCCGGGTTAACTCTGATACCTATTCAACTCCGATCTATAGCTCAAAAATAAGATTAAATCACAGAACTTCTTGCGAGATTACCTCAATAGCAATATCTCATCTACTGAAAGCGATGTCAAGATACTTATTAGTAATGCATAGACTGCTATTGGCAGCTTAACAACCATATTAAAATCTGATCTCATAGAATAAAACGGGAATTCTTACGAGCAGTAACAGTTTAAATACTATTGTATTGTTGCACCACGTGGACTTTAAAAAGACGCCTGGGGAAAAAAGTAGATGGTTACTACAAATGGTGCTACAGGCTCTTTTCCACAAATCATGGTAGAAGCATCATGTAAAACAGAAGCTGTAAGGCCACTTACCGCCAATCTCACAAACCATCCAAGTAAGACAAATGCCCTGGAGAAGGAAGTATGTTCTCCGGTGGAATCCTACGTATGAACCCATCATATCAGCTTAAGTAAAAATGCTTAGTAAATTACAACCCATCATATCAACTGAGCAGCAAAAACTTTTATTCAATAGATATGTGCGGCCACTGGATGACGTCTAGAGTATATACAAAGAACGATAATGAAAGAGCTCAAAAGTAATGCATCTGTTTATTTCCACAGCAACAACAAATTCAATTACACCATCAGGTGTCAGATTTGTTAGTTGTTTGGGTTTATTGCATATCAACCTTTGTAGGTTAATCAATGCCAGATCCATTTTTATCCAAATAATCAGTTCTATTTCAAACAATTCAGTTTAGCATAAGTACACAGTTTAACTGTCAAACTATTCAGTTAAGTCAAACAGTTCAGTTTAGCAGTGATCGCCAATGGTCCGGGGTTCAAACTCAGGTCGAGTCATACCAAAGACTCAAAAAGTGGTACTTGATATATCCTTGCTTAACACTCAGCTTTATAAGGAACGTTTCAAGGGTAAAGTAGAGCAATCCAGGGAAAGTAGTACTACCCTCCACTACACCTTGATGTAGTAGCTATTGAAAAGGGAGCTTTTGGGTAGCCCTCGACTACGGTCGCCAATCTTTACTTATAGCTTTTGTCCACAAAGTTCAAATACGTGGAGCATTCAATAAGTTTCCAGACTTTTTTGTACAGGCATTTAAAATTGTCATAGACTCTTGACAATTCAGTATGTTATTGCTATACATCTTTAGAGATGACTGACCAATTCTTATGACTTCAGGTTCAAATGAACAGCTACAGCAGCAATTGGAATACACCCTACTAAAGCCTGATTGTCACAGCTGGTGAATCTCAAAAATGCAATCCAGACGTGAGGACACTTTAGAAGAACGATATGCAATAAAAATCTGTTTCAAACTTGGAATAAATGCCACAGAAACGTATGGAATGCTTCAGACTGCTTTTGAAGCATCTTGCATGAATCGAGCATCAGTTTTTGAGTGGCATAAGAGATTCAAGGAAGGCAGGGAGTCTGTGAGGGATGATGAGAGGTGTGGGAGGAGTAAGGAAGTCAATACACCAGAAATGATTAGCCAAAGGGTTAGGGTTATGGTGACTATGTTGAGGTTTTAAGGGAGTTCAGGTAGAGATTCGTCGGAAGAGGCTAGCACTCTTCAAATCGGGTCAGTGGCATTTCCACCAGGACAATACACCAGTCTACAACTCAATCCTTGTCACAGACGATTTGACCAAGATGGGCATCAAGACAGTTGCTCACCCTCCCTATAGTCCAGACCTTGCTCCCTGTGACTTTTGGTTATTCCCTAAGCTCAGAGGCTGTAGTTATGAGACAAATGAGGAGATGAAAGAGGCTGTGACGAAGGTCATTGACACGCTCACACAAAAGGACTTCAATGGGGCCTTCTAGAAGTTGTAGGAACGATACAACAAGAGCATTGCAGCCGGAGGAGATTACTTCGAAGGGCACTAGATTTTCATGTGTGTACTATCAATAAAAGTGCCCATACGAAAAAAGTCTGGAAACTTATTTAATGATTCTCGTATTGCATTTGTGTCTCTTAAATTACTGATATTGCATACCAGGCTCTTGAAATATCGATATCTGATATGTGGCTCTCACAATATAGATATTGTAAACGCCTCTTAGTGTTTTGGTATTACATACGTGAATGATTGATATTGTCTACGTGTTTCTTAAATTATTGATATTGTGTGTGGGGTTTTTATGTTCTTGAAATTGCATACGTGCCGTCTAAAAGGTTCATGTTGCATACAGGACTCTTATAATTCATATATTGCATATATGACATTTTAAATATTGACATTGCATATATAATTTTTAAAGAATTGATATTGTTTACGTGTCTCTTAAAATATTGCTATAACATATATGACGCTTCAAATATTAATATTGCATATGTGAATTTGAAGATATTGATATTGCATATATGTCTCTTAAAATATTGATAGTTCATATTTGACTCATCAAATATTGATATTGCATATGTGGCACTTAAAAACACAACCTCTTTTACATATTCACCACCAAAATTCTGTCGGCAAATTATCTGTATTAGACTAAAATATTTGAAACCAAATTGCGATGTGCAAGCAAATTATTATTATTATTCACTCATTAGAGCTTTTCACATCAGCGTTAGCCGATGGTTTTTCACTGGAGTGAGTAACAGCAAGTCTCCTGAAGTCTCCAGGACTCTTCTCAGTATTCTGGCCGTTCTCAATAATGCTGTCGTTTGGATGGTTTCCACCCGTCCGCCAACTTTCATGTCCTCCAGTCCCTTTTGTGATCCTTTAGTTACTGTTCCAAACGCACCAATTACAATTGGTATAATTGTCACTTGCATGTTCCACAGTTTTTTCAATTCCCTAGCAAGGTCGAGGTACTTATTATTATTATTTTACTCCTTGAGAGTTTTTCACATCAGCGTTAGCCTAATTTCTTTCCCTAGAGTTTGAGTGACAAAAAGTCACCTCGAGTCTCCAGGACTCTTCTCAGTATTCTGGCCGATCTCAACAATGCTGTAGTTTGGATTTTCTCCACTTGACCTTCTATTTCCAAGTTATCTAGTCCTTTTACCAAACCCTTGGTGACTGTACCAAGAGCACCAATGACAATTGGTATAACTGTTACTTTCATGTTCCACAGTTTTTCAATTCTCTAACGAGGTAGAGGTATATATCATTCTTTTCGCTTTCTTTTTCTCACCAGTGTTAGCTGATGGTTTTCCACTGGAGTCTGAGTGACTGCACGTCTCCTTAAGTCTCCAGGACTCCTCCTAATATTCGGCCCTATCTCAACAATGTTGTCGTTTGGATCGTCCTCTTATTTCCAAGTAATCCACTCTCTGTACCAACGCTTTCGTGACTGTACCAAGCGCACCAATTACAATTCGTATCACCGTTACTTTCATGTTCCATAGTTTTTCATTTCTCTAGCCAGGTCTAGGTATTTATCTCTCTGTTTGCTTTCTTTCAATTTTACCCAGTAGTCAGCTGGAACGGCAAAGTCCACTATTCGGCAGGTTCTCTTTTTATTTGAATATCTCAAGGTCTGGTCGTCTGGGTGAGATTAAATGATTCATTTGTATCTCAAAATATCCAGGACGGATTCCGGGTTGTGCACATACGATTTGATCGCATGGTCAAATTTAAACTTTTTGCACATCTCCCAATTGCTCACCCTGCCCACCAAGTCGTGTCAAGTCTTTTACTTTCTTGGTGCAAATTTACTGCATTCGCTTATTATGTGACTGGTCGTTCCGTCTCTGTCATCACATAATCTCCATCTACTATTTTCAGGACTCCATACTCTGGCCGATCTTCGTGATGCTGTGGTTTGCATGTTCTTCGCTTTTCAGCTCTTCTAATCCTTTCATCAAGTCTTTGAGGGATCATTCCGAGCTGACCAATTTTAATTGGTAACACTGTCCCTTTCATGTTCCATAATTTTTTTTTACTTCTCGGGCAAGGTACAAGTACTTGCCTCTCTTTTTGTTTTCTTTGATTATCACTCTGCGGTCGACAAAATCCACAGGGTCGGCAGGTACTCTTTTTTTGTTAATGATTATTGTTATTTTACTCTTTTGAGAGTTTTTCACACCAGCGTTAACAGGATTTTGAGTGACAATAAACATCTCAAGTCTCCAGGACTCTCCTCAGTATTCTGGCCGATATCAATAATGCAGTTGTTTAGATGGTCTCAACTTGTCCACTTATTTTCCAAATCTTCCTGCCATTCCTTTGGTCATCTTCATGTTACAAAGCTTTTTCAGCTCTCTAGCAAGATCAAAGTATTTATCCATCTTTTCGCTTTCTTTCTTGTTTAATCTATGGTTCGATAAAACAGATAACTCAACGATATGTCAAACGGTTTTCTCCTTATTACTTAAAACTAGGTTTAACATTTTGTCTTGGGTGGGATAATCTGTTTGTATCTCAAAGTCCCAGAGGATTTTATGCGTCTCATTTTTAGGACATATTCTTGATTGTGCATATCCCAATTGTCAGCCTGGTCAAATTTTAATCTCTTGCACTATTCCCAGCTGATCACTTTTCCCACCCAGTCCTGCTCTTTTTGTATTAATTTTGTGCCTGTTTGCTATACTCGCTTTTTACATGATAAACCACATCATTTAGGTTACTAGATCCCCTACACTTCCTATTCTTCTGCGTGTCATCAATCTTTGCTTTAACGTAATTAGTTTACATAGAACGATTTTTGGCTGCTATGAATACAGATTCAATTTCTCTCTTTAGGTTTTGTCTAAAGCAGACTTGCAATAATCATATTACCAATACATTGTTAACTATATAAACATTCCTACGAAATAATGGAATTTCTACTTAATAATAATAATAATATTTTGAGATACAAACGGATCACCTCATTTCGGTCCGACGACCAGTCCTAGTAATAGTCAAAAGAAAAAAAAAGAACCTACTGTGACGGGGTCATCATGGCAGATCACAAAGTAAAATTAAAAGAATGCGAAAAGAGAGATGGATATCTAGACCTTGCTAGAGAAGTATGTAAAACTAATCTATGGAACATAAATGTGACGGTGATACCAATTGTAATTGGAGCCCTTGGAACAGTTCTCAAAGGCCAAGAAAGAGAATGGGTGAATCGGAGATCAGAGGTAGAATCAAGACCCTCCAGTTCTTTCTTTCTTTCTTTCTTTTTTTCTTTCTTATTTTGGTTTGTTTGTTCCTTCTTTAGTTCATTTATTATTTTCTTTCTTTTTTCTTTCTTTCTTTCTTTCTTATTTTGTTTTTTTTTTTGTTCCTTCCTTAGTTCATTTATTATTTCTGTTTTTTTCTTTCTTTCTTTCTTTCTTTCTTTCTTTCTTTCTTTCTTTCTTTCTTTCTTTCTTATGTTAGTTCTTCTTTAGTTTGTTTTTCCTTCTTTCTTCCCTCACTTATTTCCTTCCACCCTTTTCTTCCTTTTTATATCTCCATTTTTCTTTTAAATTTTTTTTGTTTTGTTACTTATTTTCATTCCTCTGTTTCATTCTTTCATACATCCCGTTTTTTTTTTACTTTCATTTTCTTTTTCTCTTTCCTTTCTTTTTTTGGGGTAGGTGGGTAGCGGTTGAGTGTTCTTCTAAAATCGGTTCTCCCGCCTTGCCTCCCTCCCTTCCCATCGTTTCCAAACTCACTTCATAAATTCTTATTAATTTGACATTGGCTCATATCCGATTTTTACGTCATCACCTCACCCCCCACCAACTATTCCAGACTCTCGACACTTCCATCGATCCTTCGCAGCTGCAGACCGCCTCTCTTTTTTTTTTGTGTAGAGTTATCTCCCTTACCTCTCCGCCATTTTGTCTGTATTCATTCCCGCCTTTTCGAATGCAGTCATCACTGATTTTGATTCATTATAGTTTGGCTTTATTTTCATTCGCCTTGTACAGGTACACGGCTAGATCGATTGGTTGTTTCAATTTAACGGCATGTTGACCTCTTTAGGATTATTTTATACCTAGACCTGTGGAAATCGAGTTCATTGTATGTTCATATTAACATTTTTCGAATAGTTGTTTCTCAACCCTTTCCTTGCTCAAGGCAAATTAGAGGTGTCTGCGCACAGGTTTAATTTAAGTGCGGTTTGACAGCCTTATATGGCCCCTCGAACGTGCCACACAAAACACTGAGATTTTCATATGTCTTTCAAAACAATGAAAGTGTTTAAACAAGAAAAAACTTCAAAATCACAAAGAGAAACTTAGATAGATAGATATTGAAGAGAATTAGATAGATAGATAGATAGATAGATAGATAGATAGATATGAACAGTCTGAGATAGATAGATAGATAGATAGATAGATAGATAGATACTGAATTAAGAGATCATTATGAAGCCACGCTGGTTGACCAGATTTCTCTGACCCTCTTTCACCATCAATCCCTATCATCTATCACTTCTAGCAGGAATTCTAGACAGCATTTTGCGTCTGCACAGAGCTGATGTTCGTAAGTCTTTGGCGATTGGTCAACACTGGCACGGCTATGTACAGGGTTCCATCGTCGCTTATAAGTTCACCTTTGCTTCCAGCAGTAACCAGCATGTCTTGTTCGTAATAGATAGATTGATATAGAAAGACAGGAATTCAAAACTTCCTTTGCTATTTCACCTTTCTAAGCAACTGGAAGTGTCTACTCACACGTTTTCACACATTTTATCTTTTATTTTTAAATGCGGTTTCAGAGCAACATTTAGCCCTCAAACGTGAAACTTGGAGCTGGTTATGGCTCTTATAACAATGATATATTTTTTGGTACTCGTTCTTATCGAATAGGAATCATTTCCAATCATCAATTTAGCGTTTAGAGGGGAAATTACATATAGTCACAACGGATAAGCGTGGACCTGGGAGTAATAGCAAAAAAAAAAAAAAAAAGAAAAAGGGGTATACAGCATTCTCGAAATCTTCAGAACTAGAGTCTTGCTACCAAATGCAGTTTAGTGCCATACCCATATACCCTCTTTATATATATATATATATATATATATATGGAGGCGTTCGTAGTCTAATAGTTAGACGCGTAGGAAATGGACACGATGGCGCTCGTTCAAATCCTTGACGATACTGTTTGCATTTCACATTGAGCTAACGTCCTTGGGAAATGTATGAATCCATCTATTCTCCTGCTATCTATGGGCAAATAATAGGGCAGACTGAGCTCTTCAAAGATGGAGCGGCAACCAGTCTAGAGGAAGGAAAACCCTGAATTCAAAATCGTAAAACTCCGCTTAAAATTGAACTTGCGTTGCATCCTGCTCTTGTGGAGGAGTAGGTATATATATATGAAAAACTGGAAGTAGATCCGACAGTATAAAAAGGTACAACCTGGAAAAGATACAAGATTTTCCAGGGATTGTTTTCTTTGTAAAAAATGTTTGCCAATATTAAAAGTTCCGATTCTTTGACCTTCATTAGGGTATGTAAGTTTTTAAATGAAACGAAAAAACACTGTATTACTGTTGGTAGCGTTTTTTTTCAAATTTAGGTGATGTACTCTGCGTTTCAATTTTATGTGATATAATTAGCATTCTTGTATAGTTACCATCTAGCTTTTTTTTCATGCGTTTCCCTAGTGTCCATGTGGTGCATCCATTTATTAGTAGTGAAAGAAATCCCTTTTTTTGGCCAAGAAGGCTTGGGCTGCAGAATACACCGATTGCATCTTTGCAGAGATGTAAGACCCCCCAACAAGTGGCCTGGATATGGCGCTAAACAATCTAATGGTGAAGCTCCAGTAATGGTGGAGCTTTGGAGAATGCCGAGTACCTCTTCATTGCCATCACTCCCAAGTCCACTCTGGTCCGGAGTGGTAGCATCTGTTAGGGTCCTATCTCTGGGTCAAATAGAATTAAACTGTATACTTATCATCATCATCATGTCGCACCGCCGGCACAGATCTCCCTGACTCGCTCACACCACCCGTCTCTATGGTCCATCGCTCTCGGTAGGTCTTCTAGGCTACATCCTGTATCGGCACAGGTTCTAGCTGGTCGTCCTGCCTTTGCTCATCCCTCTGAAGAGGTCTACAGGACTCTGTCGCTTATGAGTTCATCCCCACTTCTCCAGCAGCGTCCTGCATGTCTGGTTCATCTAACTTGGATAGTTTTCCTGATGGGTGGTTGATGGCCGTACAGCTGCAGCTTTGTTGGGTGCTGTCTCCAGGACTTGTTCAATAATGTTGGTAGCATTCTTGTGTAGTTTCCTTCAAGCTTTTTCTCCATACGTTTACTTAGCGTCCTTGTAGTGCATCCATATAGCAGTATCGACACGACTTCTGCTTGGAAAAAACTGCGCTTTATTTTATCAGTCAGGTCTGACTTCTATATGACCAATAGCCTATTGATAGCTGTCCAATGTTGATGTCTGTCTCGGTTGATGAGACACTGCTTTCTGGATAGATGAACCTGTCCACTAGTTTCAAAGGCCCACCATTTAGTGTGGAGATGCTTCTTTGATTCTGTCTTGTCTGCATTGACATGGAGGCCTATGCCACCATCTGCTCGTTCCAGATTATGTAGCAGAGTTTCAGCTTGGTGGGTTGTATTTGCCAGAAGTGCTATGTCATCGGTGCAGTCCACGTTCATAATTGTTCGTGCGGGGTATCTTCTGCTTCTTCCCTTTGCCAACTTGAAACCATTATGTTTCATTTCATTAATAGACGTTTTAAACGCGTAACTGAATTGTTAGAAGTAGAGCTGTTTATATGTATGAAAATGGATTCGGTATTAAATAACATATAATGGTTGACGTGCCTTAAAAAAACTAATCAAAAACAAACCAAACCTTTTTATTTTGGTGAAAAGATCAGATTTCCATCTGATACATGATTTGTCAATATCATTGTACGCCGTCGTAAGGCATATGTTGACAGAATCGTTTTGAAAGTTCTAAGCCTCACCAAGATTTGAGATTTATCGTACTCCTCTCACCTTTGAATGGACCTCACCTACCCAGAAATTATGATAGAAATCTGAATTAGTTAGTATTGCCGTTCCAAAAATGTTCAACTATGACCCTGCTTTCTGGGTAAGGCTTAGAACCTTTTGAACGACTCTCGTCTTTCTCGCTCTATATATGTGTGTGCGTTTATGGACCAATTCTTTTGTTTATATATATATATATATATATATATATATAATGAATAATTATGGGTTAATTATGTAGTTATATGGTTCGGTATTTTTATGAAGAAAGAGTGCTCAATATCGGTGATTGAGCATATGTACGTATTTACCAACGCCCCCTTACGGGTAGGACGTGACACTAGGTCATTTTTTAAGATTTGAATGTAGAGTTTTCTTTCTCTAAGACCGATTGCCTTAACCAAGCTAAAGAACCCAATCTGCCCTACAATTTACCCATAGCCGGAGGGAGAATAACTGGATTCATGCTTTTCCCAAAGGTTTTAGTCCTACATAAAATGCTTTCAGCCTAGGTCAGGATTTGAACTCGTATCACTGCATCCATTTCTTTCGACGATCAGAATTACATCACGGGAACTTTCACAGGTTAGAGATTATGTACATTTAATTACCAAGGGCGGTTAGTTATCTCTTTGTCCAATTTAACCAATGGCAAAAGGAATTTTCTTTTCTTTTGATATTAGATCAAGATGAACATTGAATAGACTAATACGATTAGGATAAAATTTTACAGCAAAAAAATGAATGCTGTAAACTTTTGCATCAACTAAATTTGATAGATTTGATACCCAACTTATTTGCCGGGAGTTCGTATTTCGTTATGGTTAATGAGCTAAATTGGGGCTTCGAAAAAAATGAGTTCGAATTCTAGAAAGATGGTTTTAGCATTAAATAACCCATGAGCTTTGATTTGCCATTAAGTAAAGAAGCCGAATAATTCATCTGAAAGAAACCAAGGAAAATACTTTGCTTACTGAAAAATAAATCCATAAATTTATTGAGGAAATGAAGAGGTCTTCGGACCTTTTTTTCCTGTCCAGTTGTTGGGTTGCATTCGGTAGGCCGTTTTATCTCTGGACGGTTCTGCCGGGTGTGTCTCGGCACTGGAGAGTTCCTCCGGCCTCAGGGGGCCATCCCCCCAGGATTTTACCTCCTTCGGGGGGGGTTATTGCCTGGCGCCTGAGGCGCCCCAAAAAGGGGAATGCCGACGGGGCTGAAGGTATTTTTGGCCTTGCCGGACGCGTGTGGGCTTCGGCCCTGCGACCGGACCCACCTTAAAAACGGCCTTGTGCCATATTCGAGCGTTGGTGGGACGCATCGATAAATAACAGAGGTTGGACAATACTGGAAATTGGATACGAGCCATAGCAAGATGTCATATTAGTCAAACATTTTGATCATGATACTCGTGTATGCTCAGTTATTAGGGCCCTGTGCCATACTTTTTTAGAGGTTAGCAAGTATCCGTTATATACGTTCGAAAGCAATTATGTTTACCTTACCGCTTCTCTTACCTAAAATGGCACAATACAAAGCTGATAATATAATTATGTTTTAAATGAAATAAATAGGACAATAGTTTCCTTCAGAAGAAATCAAATTTATTTTAATCAGCTTATGGATTTAATTAATATGTATGAATAGCCTTCGTTTAAGTCTATGAAGGCAAAATGCAATAATCATTCGAAATATATCATGAAATTTATATACAGCACTGCGCCGCATCTTTAAAAATTACATTTCCGTTTTGATCATTAAAATAATATTATTCCCACTGGCTTCTTCTCCTTCTTCTTCTTCTTCTTCTTCTTCTTCTGTATTTCTCTTTCTCAATCGCTCTCTCTAACACGATATCTCTATCCCTCAATGTCTCTGTCTCTCTCAGGCGTCTTTCAAGTATTTAGGAACAGATACATTTTCAGTGTACAAAATCATCATCAGCGTCATCTTGTGTGCCGACAACATGGACTTCTTTTATGCCCTCTCGACATCCGTCCCTGTCAGCTACGTCTCTTTGTAAATCATCTAAACGGCATCCAGTGTTCACACAGAGTAGATGAATATAAGTCTTTGCTGGTCGATAAATACTTGTGTGCCCATGTGTTGGAGTCCATAAGAGACTTATTTGTTCGTCCTTACTTCGACAGCAGTGTCCAGGGTGTCTTGTTCGTCTTAGATAGTTTGTGTGATGGGAGGTAAAGCTGCTGTTTTTTACCGTGCTGCTTCCAGCATTTGTTCCAGACAGCATGCAGCGTCCTTGCATAAGTCCAATCTAGTTTTTGCCACCAAAATTTTGCCTCAAAGGTTTGGTCTGAGTCCGAGTAAAGAATCACTAATTCTTTTTTTTTATTTTATCATCGAGTTCTGATGGGCGTTAACCTATGAATAGCAGTACATTCTTTACCTTGCATATGATGTCATCGCTTTCAAATGATGAGATATTACAACCAAAATATATGAACCGGTCTACAAATTTCAGAGACTTGCCATTTAATGAGTTTGACGTATCTTGTTTAAAACTCAAGAACTCTGTTTTACCCGAGTTCACGTAGAGACCAATGTCTCTTTCTGCCTGCTTCAGGTTGTGCAACAGAGATTTGAATTGAGCCGGTGTTCCCTATCTCTCTATCTATCTATGTCTGAAACGTTCACATTTAAATAATGAAGCTACTTTCATTGAGCGATTCTGAAACAAGCTAGTTTAAGAAACCAATTAGCTAATACAGTGAGATTGATCCGTACAGAGTGCCCATCACTAGCTATACAGGGTCAGGCAAAATGATCAGACACGTTTGTAGGTTTAATAAAAGACAAATAAAGTAAAGAAACAAAAAAATGTTTTTATTTTCGAAAAGTACATATAATGCCATTCTGTTTCATTAGGTTTTGAAAATGAAATCAGTCTAATGGGATCTGTTATTGTTTACACGCTGTCAAAGGGGTTCACGAAAGTTGTCTATAACTCGGCGGGTCATTTCATGAGGAATGGCAGTAATTTCTTTACGAATTGCATCTTTAAGTTGTTCAATAGATTGAGGGTGATTACTGTATACCTTTGACTCGAGGTATCCCCAGAGAAAAAAATCGCACGGATTTAAATCAGGTAAACGGGCGGGTCAAACGATGTTACCACACAATGTGAGCAAATGACCAGGGAACATCTCCCTCAAAATCCCCATAGCACGTTGAAAAGTGTATTGTACGAAAAAAAATGGCATTATATGTAAGTAGTAAAGTTAGCGACCATAGTCGAGGGTGACCCGAAGGCTCCCTTTTCGATAGCTACTACACCAAGGTGTAGGGGAGGGCGCTACTCCATTCCCAGGATTGCTCCACTTTACCCTTGAACCGTACCTTATAATGCTGAGTGTTAAGCAAGGTGGTATCAAGTTTCATTTTTAAAGTCTTTGGTATGACTCGACCTGGGATTGAACCCAGGTCTCCCGGGCCATTGGTGAACACTCTTTTCGAAAATAAAAACACTTTTTTGCTTCATTACTTTATTTGTGTTTTATTAAACCTACAAATGTGTCAGAGCATTTTGCCTGACCCTGTAGTATCCCAATTTTTACATAACCTATCCGCCATGGCCAAGATGTGACACAAGGTCAATGTTTTTGACCGAGGCGTCTCCCACACATGAATGCACGGTAAAGGGTAATGCTAAAAATTGCTTGGTCTCCATCGTCATTCCTCTACCCTGGCAGACGCCTCTGGCTTCTGGCAATCAACCTGACCCTTGCTCTTTTAACCAAGGGAACAAGTGATGCCTGTTGTGAGGACTAAAGTTTAGCTCTTTATTAAATCTGCGGTAATCAAAATTTGCGTTTTATCCCTGACCAATAGTATGGACCGTAAATAAGTAAACGGCGAATAATTGCTTTCTAGAAAGATATTTAAAACTAAAGATACCAACATTTTAGTATTTCTCGTAAAAAAAAACACACACGGACGCACACGCACACATAAATATATAGACATATATATGTATATATAATCCGACAAGGAAATCCAAGGGGTAGGAGTATCCAAATTGAAGGCTCAATGTCAACCACTATCAACCTATAATTAATTTGGGATTAAAAATACATCAAGACTGAACGTGAAGAGCTGCAGTGATGACTCTAGCCATTGTTGATCTCCTGAAGAGGACTACGAATTCTGAAACAAGTGTGGAGCACAAATGTATGAAAAAAAAAAATGCCAAATTCATTTGTGGGACTATTCATATCAACCAGTTCATTGGCCTAGTTTTTGAGTGTTCACCAATTGTCCGGTAGGCTGGGGTTCAATCCCAGGTCGAGTCATACCAAAGACTCAATGTTGCCATTTTGCCTAACACTCAGCATTATAAGGTACGTATCAAGTGTAAAGTGGAGCATTCCAGGAAAAGGAGTAGCGCCCCCACTACACTTTGGTTGTGTAGTTATTTAAAAGGGAACCTTCGAGTCATCCTCCACTATGGTCGCCAACTTAGATATATATATATATATATATATTTGCAGGTGTGACGAACATATCGCTGGTGTTTGTCTGGAAATTAAGCCTGTTCCTTTTGAACATAGGTTTGATTAATTTATCGATTTTAACGGCAAGTGAACCCGTCAAGGCTTACTTTATTCCTGTAAGCGAATCTCGTTCATTATATTCATTTTTAAATTTCTGTTTAATTGTTTCTTAAATGTTTCTCCTTATGTTTGTTTTGCATAAGATTATGTAATATCAACAATTCCTATCGAATAGAAATAATTTTCACACAGTAGTGTGGTTTCAAGTATTTCTATCTAATATCAATAATTTTATGATTTCAAGCGATTATTTCTATTTGATCCAAGTTATTTGATTACTCTGAATTATATTCGATAACTGATAACTATTTTAGATTGTAAACAAAAATACCTACCTAGTGACTATTTATTATACTAATAATTTACTTTTATAAAAGAATCATATATTCCAATCGAATCGAAGTGCCCGTGGTGTAATGGTTATCGGCGTGGTGTAATGGTTATCGGCGATACGAGTTCAAATCCTGGACGACACTGGTTGCATTTCACATAGCACTAATACCCTTGGGAAAGGTATGAATCCAATTATTCTCCCTCCAGCTATGGGTAAATAGTAGGGCAGAGTAGGTTCTTCAGCTTTGGTGGGGCAACTAGTCTAGGAGAAGGAATTCACACCTGTTAAACTCCGCTTAAAAAATTGACCTTGTGTCATATCCTGCCCGAGCGGAGGGGTTGGGTAAATATGAATATATTCCAATCGAATAAGAATAATTTCTTAAACGAATCTATCTGATGCATAGGTGGAACCTTAACAGATATTACCTCCCTGAATCAGAGGAAACCTGGAAATAATGACGAAGATTAGAGAATCGTCTTCATTTTACAACCATACTCACATTTTTTGTGTAGTTGTTTCTTAAGTTTTCAAATACGAATGACTTTTAAACATATCTATTTGATCCATAGATGAAACACAAACAGATACTACCACTCCGGGTCGGAGTGAGCCTGGGAGTAATTTCAATGATTTCATCATTCAATAAAAAAAATCAAGTAAATTAGATTATCATGTTTTTGAACATAAAATGCTGAACCTTTAAATATTTCCTTTCATCTGGGAAAACTTTTGAGATTTTATTATCTTTTGGTATACTAGTTCCTACATCTTGTAAGAGTTAAGATATTTATCAAGTCTCTTTATTTTTATCAATTACATCCCGGAATAAATTCCAATTAAGGAGGTGAATCTATAGGGCGTAGTGGCTAACGTCCAAGATATGAAACCACTTCCACTATTGGTTAAATAGTACAAGTATTGTCCTTCTACAAGGATGTCTTTGGCATTAAATAGACCAAGAAGGTTGATATGTCATTTAACAAAGGAAGTAATCTAATATGTATAAAAGTTAAAACTAAAAGGAATCATGGAATAAAACGTTTTAATATTGCTTAAACTACATTTCAATATCCTACAGATATTGAAAAATATGTTGAAAAGTGATTTGTTAATTATAATTCGGTAGTTAAACTTTTAACTATCACAAGGAATTAATTAATATTTATCGATCAAATTAAAACGTACTAGTATAAATCAATCAAAAAGCGATTTATTCTTTTAAAAAATACGCAGCAAAAAGCAAAAATGACACAACTAAAACATAATAAAGATTCGCAGTAGAATAATTTTCATGTTGTTTAAACAGAACGTGAAGCTGGGAAGTCAGTATGGCGTAGTGGCTAACGTATCGGTCTGTGACATTGATGTAAGCGGGTTCGAACTTTAGTCAGGCTGTTATATTAACTTTTAAACTAATACCCCCTCCCTCGCCCAGCACTTATTTAAATACTAGCTTTGCAGTTCATCTGCAAGGATAGCAAAAGATGTTAAGACATTTAAGTTCATTATTTTTTCTTTCTTTGGTTTTACTTTCTTTCTTTCTTTCTTTCGATTTCATTTTCTTAATTTTCTTTATTCTTCCTTTTTTTTTCTTTCATTTTTTTTCTGGTATCATTCATAATTTCTCACTTCTTTTTTTCTTTCTATGTTCTTATCGTTTCCTGTTTTATGCTCATTCATTTTCTTTCTTTCTTTCTATTTTCTTTCTTTCTTTCTTTCTTTCTATTCTCTTTCTTTCTTTCTTTTTTCTTTTTTTTTTTTTCGTTTCTCGTTCCTTCTTTCTTAATTTCTTACAACCTTTCTCTTTTCTTCTTTCTTTCCTCTTTCTTATTTCTTTTTACGCTTTTAATTTCTTTCTTTTCTCTCTTCTTCTTTATTTCTTTCCCTCTTTTTCTTTCTTTCTTTCTTGCTTTATTTCGCTACATGTTCCTTTTCTTATCGCAGATCAGATCCAATGAAAAGAGTCGAATCTTCACCTAACGCTCAATTATTGTGCCCTTGTGTCAGTTCCGACAAAGTTAACATCATAAATCTAAAACTTACAAATGAGTGAAGCCTGCATTCACACGACGACTCACACTCGACGTCGGCTTTTTATAAAACTGACATTTTCTTTTCCCTCCTTCTTTTCTGTGCTGAGCGCATGCGCAAATGCCGTATCTCTTTTCAACCGACAAATGATCTGTCTTTTATTGCAATGTACCCTCTCCCCCTCTCTCTCTCTTTCTCTCTCTCTCTTTCTATCTCTCTTCATTGTTTCATTTTGGTTGCCAATAAAGACCCTGCCGACAATCATCTCACTACACTAATGTTTGGGCTTTATTACTAGTCACGATAGCACAGCTATCGCCAGACCCACTTCCGGTACGTACGGATCACATACGACAGAAATACAATCTCGAGCTCGTAAGATCTCGCGTGGCTTATTACCGATCTCACCCATGGCTCAACACGACTGACTGAATCCTTCTCACTCTCTGCTGGCTTTTGTTTTTGTTGTTGCTGTTGTTGTTGTTACGCATCTTCTGCCTCGGCCTTTCTCTCTCTCTCTCTCTCTCTCTCTCTCTCTCTCTCTCTCTTTCTCTCTATCTATCTTTACATCAAGATTTAATTATTTTCCATTTTTGTCTGACTTTGCTTCGATTGGCATCTATATTGCTCAAATCAATGTTTGATTCTTTTTATTCTTTCTTCCCTCCTTCTTTTATTCCTTCCTACTTTCTTTTTTTTTCTTTCTTTCATCGTTTTTTTTTCTTTCCATTTCATATTTTTCACTTTCTTTCTTTCTTTTTTTTATATTAAATGTTTTTCTTTTTCTTTCATTTTATTCATCCGTTTTTCATAATTTTTCGTTTCTTCATTCATTGTTTTCCTTTCTTATCTGCTTTTTTCTTCCGTTTTCATTCTTCTTTCTTTCTATTTCATATTTTTCATTTTATTTATTTATTTGTTTCCATTTCATATTTTTCTTTTTCTTCCTTTTTCTTTCTTTTTATTATCCTATTAATAATTGTTCATTTCTTCCTTTCATTTTTTCATTCTTCTCTCCATTTTTTCTTTTTTTTTCTTTCTTTTTCTTTCTTTTCTTTTTCTTTCCGATTCCAATTGTTTGTTTTCTTTTATTTTCTTTATACTTTCTTTCGTTCTTGATCATTTTTCGTTTCTTTTTTTAAATTTTTGCTTACTTTCTTTGTACTTGGCTGTTTTCATTTAGAAATCAAATATACATACATATATATATATATATATATATATATATATAGAGAGAGAGAGAGAGAGAGAGAGAGAGAGTGTGGGGGGTCGGATTCGATGTAACTACCTTTCTCATATTGTGAACTTTTCAACTGATTCTCGTGTGCGTATATATATATATATATATAATCAAAAGTTCTGGCAGAACTCAATTCTTACGTGTTAAACCAGCTATGTGTGGGCAAAAAGATTAATTGGCTGAAGATGTCAAATGATAACGTCATATCTACTGTTGGTTCCTTTTTTTTTAGCAATAGGGCTCAAGTACTGTAACACATATGGAAGAAATGAGTGGACTGCAAGAGGGACTATATTGAAAAATAAACATCATTTTGCCTCATTTCATATGAGTATCTTGGTCAGCCCATTTTTTAGCTGACCCTCGTATATATATATATATATATATATATATATATATAATTCCGACAGCGATGGAATTTTAGGTTATAAAAGAGCTCTGTCTCGAGTTTAGGCGCTCTTTTAGAATTAGAACCATTGAATTAGAGAGGAATTTGTAACTACTACACTATTCAAACTATCCTATATATATATATATATATACACACACACACACATATATATATATATATATATATATATATATATATATATATATATATATAATGTAACTTAGATAATGTAGTATATCAAGTAATCATCTACCCAAAAGAAAATGTTAAGGATAGAAAAACTTATATAGGAATTTCCTCGACGAAATGGAAATATAGATACGCTAATCATAAATTTTATTTCTCCCATGAACATCTGAAAAAACCAAACAGCCCTATCTATGCATTTTTGGAGTTTGAAAAATAAAGGTTTGACCCCTGAGATTCAATGGTCCATATTGAAAAAGTCGAATACTCCAAAATGCTATGACAGTAAATGTAATTTGTGCCTAGAAGAAAAAATACAAATAATGATATACCCGGACCCTGAAAAATTATTCAATCAGCGATGTGAATCAATAGCTAGATGTAGACATGGGAATAAATTTAAACTATAGACAAATTATCATAGATAATGTTTAATTAACTAAAACATAGGATTAATTTGAAATTTGAGGTGAAATAAATGAAATAAAATAAAATAAAAACACGAGAAGATACCAAGTGATATGTACGTACTTTTCAATGGAAGGGTAACTGAATTAATAGTCTCGAATATTAATTTTGAATTTAAAATTTTAATTTTAAATTTGGAATTTAATTTAAGATAAGTATTACTGTATTCTTACGTAAGGTTATTTAGGAATGTTACTCTTCCCAAAATTATCATTAAATCTGGAGTTTTAAGTTGAAATGTATTTAGAATTTAAAAATCAAAAAATTTAATTTACTATAATTCCAACCGGTAATAAAAACTAAAAACCGGAAGTGGGCGAAATGGGATGGAAACTCTTCACCACTCTTCTACTCCATCCCACCCTTCCTTCCTGTGTCAATTCTGAATTATTTTATCCATTAGATTTGAAGAAGTCCCGTTATTTTTGGTGTTATTGATTCTTATCAATACCCATAACAGGATGGAAATAAATTTATAATCCTAATGTGACCGTTTTTTTTGTTTTTCTTAAAGATATATATATATATATAGTGCAATTAAATGGAGACTCAAACTCGGTTAAGCCGTCATAATAAATTTATTTCGGTTTGTGTGTGTGTTAAAATTATAAGAAATCAAGCAAAAACTCTAAAATTGTTCAATATTTGATAAGTAGAGAAATATACCAGGAATATAATATATCAAAACTCATTGCACATCAATCGTCATTTAGATGAACTGAAATAGACAAGGACAGGATTATCACTCCGTTTAAAAAATTTCTTTTAAAACGGAAACATTTAAACGGGAAAATCATTACTTTGTTGTATATTTGCAATTTCACTTGGCCCAAATACCGTTTTAAAAAGGATTAATGCTCCTTTTCTTTACCCCATGTAAGGCAGTCTGGGTTATTAGCCTTGGGTAAGTGATCAGTTAGAAAGAAGGACTACTACGAACTCCAAATAGCTGTACTCCGTGGCAGACGAGATGAGTAATTATAAAACTCCTTTATTTACTTCTTTTGGCTACCAACCAGAGGCTTAGTATTCATGAAACCCAAATAGAAGAAAAATTAAATACACACACACACACACACACACACACATATATATATATATATATATATGCCGGCCCATTGGCATTGTGGGTAGTGTTCAAGAGACCGGGGTTCAATCCCAGAACGAATCATACTAAAATTTAATAAATGGCAGTTGATGTGTTCTTGCTTAACACTCAGCATTATACGGTATGGATCAAAGGTAAGTGGAGCAATCCAGGGAAAGGAGTAGCACCCTCCCCCACTCCACAGTGTTGTAGCTATTGAAAAGGGGGCCTCTGAATCACCTTCGACAACAGTTGACCAATTTTATATATATATATATATATATATGTATATATATACCAATGCTTTCACACGAGCAGGATATGACACAATTTAGAATTTGAAACGAAGTTTAGCAGATTTGAATTCAGAGTTTTTCTTCTCCGAGACTGGTTGTAAAATCAAGAATAAAGAACAGTCTGTCTTACAATTTAGCCATACCTAGTGTGAGAGTAATTGGACGCCTACTTTTCCCAGGGGTATTAGCACTATGTGAAATACATTTTTTTTTTTTCGTTTTCATTCATTTTATCCCATTCGTTTTTCATAATTTTTCTCTTCTTTCATTTTTTTCCCTTTCTTTTCAGCTTTCTTCTCCCGTTTTCTTCATTCTTTCTTTCGATTTCATATTTTTTCAGGATTTGAACTCGAGTCGCTCTGTCCATTTCCAACGATGGTAACGATTACTCTACAAGTGCCTCCAAATGATACATACATAAGACGCTTGTGACGTAATGCTTATCGCAAGAAATGGATACGGTGACCCGAATTCAAACTCTGTATGAGCTTATATATATATATATATATACGGTCTCATAGAGTTCTAAGCTTCACCCAAAAAGGAAAGACATAGTGAACATTTTTGCTGTGGCAACCCACTACTCCTTAAAAAACTAGAAAAAATAATTCAGATTTCTTATTTCGTTTCAACTATATTTCTCTTTTCTTCTCTTTTCCTACTTTCTTTTCTTTCTTTTCCTTTCTTTCTGTTCTTGTTTCTTCTCTCCTTATTTTTACTTTCCGTTTTCTTTCTTTCTTTCTTTCTTTGCAGCTATTTGTTCCTTTCCTTCTTTAAGTTCATTTTTTAATCTTCTTCAATTTTTTTTCGTTTTATTTTTAATGCTTATTCATTTTCTTTCTTTCTTTCTTTCTTTCTTTCTTTCTTGCTTCATTCTTTTTCTTTTTTCCTCTCTTCTTTTTCTCTCAACGTCTTTCTTTCTTTCTTTCTTTTCTTCTCTTCTTTTTTCTCAGTCTTTCTTTCTCTCTTTCTTTCTTTCTTTCTTTCTTCATTCTTTTTCTCTTTTCTTTTTTCTCAACATCTTTCTTTCTTTTTTTAAACGTTTATTAATCCTTTTATTTTCCTTTTACTTTCTCTTTTTACTTTTTTCTTTCTGTCTGGCTTTCTATCCACCCTTCCGTATATCACTACCCCCCCACTACCTGCTCGCTGTCAAATCACTCCCACCTCCCATAAACTGTAACTTCTCTCCGATTGTCTCCCTAGAATAGGAGATCAAAAATAGCACCGGTCATTTTTTTTTTCTTGATCCGTCCGCCAATCACCGACAGCGAATTCGCATTTACCATTCTTTAAGCTGTGGACGAAAGATGAAAGTTTCGCTGCACGTCTTCTACAGATTTCTTGGGTGAAGGGGAGGTGGGTCAGTGTAACGGGAACTCCGGGATGGAAAGATGGGGGAGAGGAGAGAATTATTGAGAGTAGAAGGTTATCTGTGAACTTTGACAGTTGATCATGCAGAAACACGCTTCTTTTCGATATCAACGCGGGGAGATATTCATTGGTCATAAAAAAGAGCAGGAACATGCAAATAGATATAAGAATATATATATATATATCTGGGTGTTAGTGGGTCCTACTTACACACACTGACACATATATATACGCGTGTTACACACATGCACACACGCATATATATATGTATATATATATGCATATATATGCAAAGTCTCTCTCCCTCTTTCTCACTCTTTTTCTCTCTATTACACACACATACAAACACACACACGCACACACACACACACACACGTATATATATATAAAAAAGACTCAAGTTTCTAGTCCAAGCGATCATTGAACTATATATATATATATATATCGGTCACGGCACCAGAACAAAATAAATGAATCTTAAAAAAAGTACAAATCTCTTCGTGGACCTACTCATTTTGAAATATTTCTCTCTTTAGACCTACAACAAGAACAAAAAAAGTATATATATATATATATATATATATAATTTCAGATTCAGTTTATTTATTTTTGATTAATATAAGAAACGAGACGACTTTCGTATTTGTTGAATTTCATTTGTAAGAACAGTCCATGATAATATATATGCTTTTCTTAAGAAATGATTGAAGAATTTTTAACAAATATCTTGTTTAAGATTGGAAGAAGCAGTTGTTTTGGTCACACAATTTTATAAACAACTCAACACAGATGCACAAACAGACTGACGCATAGTTTTTTTAAACGAACATTTATATATATATATATATCTTTTCTGTCGATTTTGAAAACTCCTAAGATAATTATACGTTTTATGAAAAATATGCAATGGGCAAGAAGTTTTTATTTCTCTATAAAAATATCACAAAGATGTTGCATTTTTCTTCGAATATACTCACGTAAAAGTCATTTTGAAATTTGATGATACGTGATGCATTCAATAAGTTTCCAGACTTTTTTGTACAGGCATTTAAAATTGTCGTAGACTCTTGACAATTCAGTATGTTATTGCTATAGATCTTATAAGATGACTGATCAATTTTTATGATTTCAGGTTCCAATCAACAGCTACAGCAGCAATTGGAATACACCCTACTAAAGCCTGATTGTCACAGCTGGTTAATTTCAAAAATGCAATCTAGACGTGAGGACATTTTAGAAGAACTATATGCAATAAAATACTGTTTTAAACTTGGAAAAAATGCCATAGAAACGTATGGAATGCTTCAGACTGCTTTTGAACCATCTTGCATGAATCGAGCAACAGTTTTTGAGTGGCATAAGAGATTTAAGGAAGTCAAGGAGTATGTGAGGGATGGTGAGAGGTGTGGGAGGAGTAAGAAAGTCAATACACCAGAGATGATTGGCCAATGGTTTAGGGTTATGGTTACTATGTTGAGGTTTTAAGGGAGTTCAGGTAGAGATTCCTAGGGAAGAGGCCAGCACTCTTCAAATCGGGTCAGTAGCATTTCCACCAGGTCAATACACCAGTCCACAACTTCATCCTTGTCACAGACAATCTGACCAAGATGGGCATCAAGACAGTTCCTCACTCTCCCAATAGTCCAGACCTTACTCCCTGTGACCTTTGGTTATTCCCTAAGCGCAGAGGCTGTCGTTATGAGACAACTGAGAAGATGAAAGAGGCTGTGACTAATATCATTGAGAGGCTCGCACAAGAGGACTTCCACGGGGCCTTCCAGAAGTTGTTGTAACAGTACAACAAGTGAATTGCAGCTGGAGGAGATTACTTCGAAGGGAACAAGAGCTTCATGCATGTACTATCAATAAAAGCGCCCATACGAAAAAAGTCTGGAAACTTATTTAAAGATCCTCGTACGAGCGTCATTCAATAAATTAATCTAATATTTTTGAAAAAAGGAAGATAATTTTTTTTCGAGATTTTTTTTTTGTTGCTATGAATATAATCTGGCCATTATTTGGAATTAGTTTATTGCAAAAAAAATTTTAATTTCGCGGAAATATTTCTTTGGGGCTATTCAAAGTGGAAAAAAATCAAATAGTGCTCCTGATTAAAACAGAGTACTCTTATCAAATTTTTGTTGGCTGAGAAGCGCAAACTTTATAAAAGAATGAGTGATAAGATCGAAGAAGCATGCTTCAGTCGAAAAACGGTGTACATATAAACGAAACATGCCTTTGCCAATGCGAATCTGAGTCGAAAAGTCGATTCATCTGACTTTTCAGCAAAGAAAAAATTTCCGGCCGCAGTTTTCTGAGACATAAAAGGACCCATCGATATTGATTTCTTTGAAAAAGTTTCAACGGTAGACAATGCTTGCTATTGCCAACTTCTGAGGCAAAATACAGCTAATTTATTGAATTAAACTTCTATATACAACTATATAAAACACGTATTTATTTTCATGTATATCTACCAAGATAATAGGCATATATCGAATATTGAAGTTATATTGCGCTTGTGGGCGAGGATTGTGGTGTGGAGGAAGATAAATCTCTTAAACAGTGAGTGAATATTACAATGCCCACAAAAGCTAAAAAGAGAAGATAATACTTTCGAAATTGTAAAATGATTCGTTGTGTTCCGTTTCTGATTTTCCTTCAACACAGATACGCCACAATAGAAAAAACAAACGGACATGCTCCAAGAAGGACGAGGATTGTCTCTTCAACGAACATCATCGTATCCTGATAATCACTCTCGATAATTTCTCCAAAGACCCAGCCGTCTCAAGTGTCCAAGTCGAAACCACCATGGAGTAACGTTAATTCGATCTCCGAGGCAAAATTTACCTCCTTTCTGCCCAGAAATTCCCACTTTGAAGCCGTACACAATGACCACCACAGTAAATCATGACTTTTCATTTTTAGGGAATTTAAATCTTTCAAAAACAAAAACCTATTACAGAATAAGTAAGTAAAATTGGCGACTATAGTTGATGGCGATCCGAAGGTTCTCTTTTCAATAGCTACTACACCGAGGAGTAGAGGAGGGCTCTACTTCTTTCTCTGGATTACTCCAGTTTACCCTTGATACGTACCTTATAATGGTGAGTGTTAAGTAAGGCGGCATCAAGTACCATTTTTTGAGTCTTTGGTATGACTCCACCTGGGATTGCACCCCGGTCTCCCGGACTATTGGCAAACACTCAATTCATTTGGCCAATAGACTGCAAAATAAATAAACTAAAATTAAAATTTTTCGAATAAGATCAACGTGATGTAATGGCAACTGTGACATCATAATAACCAACTCCGATCATCAATCAGACTATTGTATTTATTTTTGGTCTAATACCCTCGAAAAAGGAATGAACCCCCTTAAATAGTAAAACTATAAAGATAGCTTTAGCATTAAAAAAGCCGTGAAGGTTGATTCACTAAACTAAAAATAAACTAACTCTGGATTTCTCCCTTTTTTGTGGATGGTAAAAAAAAAAGGGAAGGTACATCATCGAACAGCCACTGCGCTTAGCTGGGGCTCATCTAATCAACTTAAATATATAGGACCCTGACGTATGGAAAAGAAAACCACTTTTCTCGTGTGATCCGCCC
>OY757930.1:86062265-86077265 GCA_963585895.1 Sepioteuthis lessoniana | reverse complement strand
TTATCTGTTAACATCTATATAGCTACTGCTAACTCTTGTTTTCTTTCTTATATATATATATATATATATAAGAATAAGCCCACATACACAAGCAGTAATATATATATATATATATATATATATATATATATATATATATATAAGCGCAACACTTAATTACTTGACCAGCGACTTTTAGCCAGCAGACACGCAAGTAGCCACTCACTAGCAGCGAACAAAGAAATGAATATTGTTTATTAACTGGCCGTGCAATCCTGATAGCAGACTCTCTCTCTCTCTCTCTCTCTTTCCCGCTTTCTCTTTCTCACTCTGATCGCGGTCGTGAGAAGTCATAAATTAACGGTCTTGAGAGACAGATTTTTCATCAATATAGAAGGTAGGGAACATACTTGATTCCGTTCCTGCTTCCCTCGGCTTGACCGCCCCTGTCTTACGCTTTTTTGGTCAACTTTTTCCAGAATAGAAGAACAACTGCGCATGACCGGATGTTGACTCAAATGGCGCGGTGTGCCACGCTTGGCTAATGGTGATATCACTCTTGAAATTAGTCGGCGAAATCTATTTCCATTTATAGCAGTCGCTGTTTTTCTTTTCATATTTGCCGCCGCACAAACCCTTGCCCGAACACATACCTTTCTCGCCCTTATGTTCTAATTGATAAAAGAAAAACAAATAAAAAACAAAAAAAGTCTCTGTGTGTATATATTGGTTTATGTGTGTGTGTGTGTGTGTGTGTGTGTGTGTGTGTGTGTATGCGCGTACGCACGCAAAATAATTGTTCGTGTAATGTTTATTTTACATATTATCATATAGTTGTGTGTTCGTTTGAATATCCGTGTCTAGACATTTATAGTGAAAGAGGTTTCAGTGTTAGTTTTGATCAATGAATATATCTACACAGGCACAGTACCAATAAAACATGATGATGTCATACCATTGGTGTCTATTTTCTTTAAAACACTGCTTCTTCATATTAACCAGCAAACAAAAAATATACATACATATTTATATATATATATATATATATATATATATATATATATGCGTGTGTGTGTGTGTGTGTGTGTGTTTCTGTGTGAGTTAGAGAGAGAGAGAGAGAGAGAGAGAGAGAGAGAGAGAGAGAGAGAGCACGTGTAAAAATAACACATTGATATATTTATTTAAAATTCAGTTCGGCTTTTATATATATATATATATATATATATATATATATATATATATATATATGAATATATATATATATATATATATATATATATATATATATACTTATTTATATATATTTACATATATCTATATATATATATATGTATATATATATATATATATATATATATATATATATATATTTATATATATATATATAAACAAATATATATTATCTTTATATCTATTTTTCAATAATATCATCGATCACTTTTTGCGCGTGAAGTAATTTTCTTATTTGTATTTCTCATATATATATATATATATATATATATATATATATATATATATATATATATATATTGTAGCTTGTGTATCGGGGGACACACACACGTACACACACACACACACACACACACACACACACACACACACACACACACACACATATATATATATATATATATGAATAAAGAAAGATAGCCAAATATATATGTATCTATCAATTCATATCTCTATAGATATGTATTTTTCTTTCTCTCTCTGTCTCTCTCTCTCTCTCACACACACACACACACACACACACACACACACACACACACACACACGCTGTCTCTCTCTCTCTCTCTCTTTCTCTCTCTCTCTTTATATATATATATATATATATATATACTATATATATATATATATAATAGGTCTGAAATCTAACTTCACCCTGCATCAATTAGCCGGAAAAAATCGTATTACCAAGCATTGTTTCACTGAAAAACCAACCAGCTATATTCAAAGAAAGATAACTTTTATTTATGAATAGGATTTTTTAGAATTCTGTATAATTTTAAAAATACACCGGTTAATTTAATTATAATAAGTTGTATATGCTTATGATAAACAAAATGTATCAAATAATTAAATCAATTTATTTAGTATTTTTAAGATAAAATACCTTTGATAAATAAATTCGTCGCTAAAATTTTTACTCGCATAAAGTTTATTTTTTAAAACTTTAAGGCAAAATAGTACTTGTTCATTTAGGTAACAGAAGACGATTGTTAACCGGCTCATTGGTCTATGAAGGTAGAGTGTTCACCAATGGTCCGGGAGACCTGGGTTCAATCCCAGGTCGAGTCATACCAAAGACTTTAAAAATGGTACTTGATACCCCTTTGCTTAACACTCAGCAATATAAAGTACGTATCGAGGCTAAAGTGGAGCAATCCAGGGAAAGGTGTAGCGCCCTCCCCTCCACCTCGATGTAGTAGCTATCGAAAAGGGGGCCTTTGGGTCACCCTCGACTACGGTAGTTATCTTTACTTTAGTACTCACTGATAATACAATAATATTTCATCTTTTTTGGAATTTAAACTTAATATCTCTTTTGTTTCGGTTTAATATTTCGTGTAAAATAAATTTCTGCTCAGATCGAAAGTTTAAGTAGAATTTATAGAAGAGGACAGCCATAAGAATTAATTATGTAAATTATTTAGAATAACTTTCATAGATAATATGGATAAAAATTCATTTGCTTCCTTATTTAAATCAACGATCGACAATATATTTTTTCAGTTCGAATCCTGTGTCGTTCTTGGTATTTAAAGTGGAATAAAATTTTCTTAAGTAATTCAGTGGTGGGATTATTTAACTCTTAGCTGGTGACTATAAGGGGGTTCTTTTTCCCCTGCGTATTTGTTCGAAAGTGAACTTGATAGCGCGAGCGGGGTTCGAACCCGCTTACTACGATGTCGCAGTCCATCACGTTAACTACTACAACAACTCTATGGATATTTCTTTTAATACAATTGTGGAAATCTAGGAAACTGTTCTCTCGCTAAGAAGCCATGAGAAATAAATTATAGAAAGCTACTTAATGGTGAAAGAAAAAAACTTTTCGTGAAAATTATTATTGGTGTTATACATTTAAAGATACACTTTCTTGCAAGGGTCGGGTAATACAGATTTTTTTTTCAAGGACAGCATAGTCTAAAAATCAACAACACTAAAGAAAATAAATGAAAAGTAAGCCCCCCCCCCGTCTAAAAGAAAAAAAAATCATTGATCACTACTAGTCGCCGATTACAAGGACTACTAATGTTTGTACTATTTTAATTCCAATGTATTTTTGTTTGGGTTTGGTTTTATTTTATGGCATATCAACCATTGTTGGCTATTTAATGCCAAATTCTTTATAAATATATTAAATATAAATGATTCATAAACACATTTTATTGATAACCTTTTTAAACAAGCCTGAGCTCTTTTTTTTAACTGACAGTTTAATGGTTTCAAGTATTTCTATCAAGTACGATTAATTCCATTTACTATTAATAATTTGTTTGCACAAAGTTAAATGGTTTCAAGTATTTCTATGTAACAGTAACAATTTAACATCAGTCATTTGTTGGCACACATTTTAATAGATATAGACGATATGTCCAAGATGAGTTGGTCGGTAATTTCATTCTTAGATAAGTTAGAACTAATTAGTTTGCATATTTCTATAGCTATCATTTTTACAGAATAAATGGTTTCAATTATTGCTACCTAACACTAATAATTCAATTCAATATTAACCATTTGTTTGCGTAGTCAGGTGGATACAAGTATTACAATTTAATGCTAATTATTCTATTCAACATTACTCATCTTTTTGCACACCTTGAAGTAGTCCCAAGTATTGTTATGTATCACTAACAATTCAATTAAACATCATTCATTTGTTTACACACAATTAAATGATTAAACAGTTCTATTTCAAACAATTCAATTTAGCATAAGTCATTTGTTTGCATTCAGTTTAAATATCAAACAGTTCTATTTGACCCATAGATAGGACCCTATCAGGTGCTACCACTCCAGGCTAGAGTGGACCTAGGATCAATGTCAATGAAGTACTCAATATTTCCTAATATTACTGGAGCCTCACCTTCAGATTGCTTAGTGTCATATCCAAGACATTCGTTATTGGGGGTTCCGTCTCCTGTGCAGAGATACAGTCGGCGTACTCTACTGCCTAAACCGACTGGGCTGGTATTTTTGTTGATGTTGGATCTAATTGTAAAGAGATCTATTAAAATGATCGACAACAACAATAACAAATTATACAAAGATGGATTGTTTTTGTATGTCAGAAAATTGTCCACACAGCAACAAAAATAAAATAAAACTAAATAAAACAATTAAACAAATAGGAATGAATAAAAAAAAAACTCTTTTTTTTAAGTTTTCAATATATTCATTGGTGTATTTTTGGTTTTGCTCAAATAAAAAAGTCAATGAGTTTATGGTGGACTGAGAGAATAAACATTGATACTCAAAATATTCGCTTTTTTGAAAGAATAATTTGATTTTACAATCGATGAAACAGTCACGACTATCAAGAAATAAAAAATTCCAAAACAACTTAAATTCATTTTCTAAATTTGGAGCTGGTGGGGTTGCTCGACAAACGATCCCCCTTTCTTTCCATGAAAATGAGAAAAGACGTTCTAAATATGATATGTGACCTGCTGAATTTTAAGAGTTGAAAGTAAAATAAAATGAAATATATTTTTAAAAGTGAATATTTTATTTTCGAAATCCGTCGAACGTAGATTTATTCTCCTTTCTTGTTTATCATTTTCATTAAGATTTTTGATTCGTTTTTAACAAAATCTTGAAAGTAAAACAAACTTTATGAGACTTAAATTTCTAACGATGAATTCATATTTTAAAAACAAAAAAGATGTTTTATTTTTAAAATACTTTTTGAATCAACTTTTTCTTTGATCTTTTTTAAAATCATAAACCAAATAATTCGATATACAAGTGAATTAATCAGTATAATTTTTAAATCATATAGAATTTTTAAAGATCCAATTCATATATGAAAGTTACATTTCTCCGAATTCAGTTTGCTGGTTTTTCAGGGAAATGATCCATTGGGAAAAGGATTTTCAGAAAAGTTAATATTCGGGCAAAGCGATTTTTAACATTTTCATTGTCTTCCACTTCTTTAGTCTATATCGCTTTCAACCACCAAGAACAGACTGACTTACGGTCATCGGTTCATGAACATCTTAACTTCCGTTAGAAATATTTTCACTTCCATTACAAATTAAGAAAATATCGGGAACGTATTCCAATCAGATATACGGATAATTGAATGTAAGTATTACATTTCGATATATATATATATATATATATATATATATATATATATATATATATACAGAGAGAGAGAGAGAGAGAGAGAGGGAGGGAGAGGGAGAGAGAGAGAAAATGAGAGAAAGACACACACACACACACACACACACACACACACACACACACATATATATATATATAGTACTGCAGAATTAATACGAATTTTCTTTGTACTTCTCCATACAAGCACTACTCCCGTTCTAGAGATCTGGGAAGTGTGAAATAACTCTTCATTGCCATTACTTCCAGTTCCATTCTGAGTCAAAGTGCTAGAATTTGTTATGGTCTCATCTCTCTGTTTGAAAACTATTGAAGTGTATATTATGAATCTTATTAGATAGAAACAATTACCTTAAACCACATAATTATTCATATTAGATATATATCAACTAACCGTGTGCAAATCATCTGGTTTAGATAAGAATAATTTTTACAGAACTTAGCCCCGTCAACTGGGGCTGTAGAATACACCGACTGCATCTCTGCACAGGGGTAAGAATGTCCTGTTTATGACACTAAGCAATCTGATGGTGGAGCTCCAGTAATTCTAGAGCTTTGGGAAATACTGAGTACTTCATTGCCATTGCTACTAGATCCACTCTGACCCGGAGTGGTAGCACCTGTTAGGGTCCTCTCTATGGGTCAAATAGAACTGTTTGACATTTAAACTGAGTGTAAACAAATGATTTAAGCTAAATTAGATTGTTAGAAACAGAACTCTTTGATCATTTGACCATGTATAAAAGCCATCAATGAACAAAAAAAAAAAAGAATAAAATGAGCTAAGAAAATATTATCAACAAAAACGTGTTTACAAATCATATATTTAATATATATATATAAACAGGATTTGTCGTTAAATAACCTAAAACGGTTGATATGCCATAAAACCCAACCCAACCAAATCCTATATATTCAATATATGTGTATAAAGAGAATTTGGCATTAAATAACCTACAATAGTTGATATGCCATAAAATCAAACCAAACGAAATCCTATATATTTAATATATATGTAAAAACAGGATTTGGCATTAAATAAGCTACAATGTTTGATATGCCATAAAACCCAACCAAACCAAACTAAACAATTTATATATTACTGTAAATTGTTTCTATTAAGAATAGTTATTTGAAGCTATAATTGTTTACTTTTATTAGAGTTTTTCACATCAGCGTTAGCTCATGGTTTTTCACTGGAGTCTGAGTGACAGCAAGTCTCCTCAAATCTCCAGGACTCATCTCAGGATTCTGGCCGTTCTCAGCAATACTGTCGTTTGGATAGTCTCTACCCGTCCGCCAACTTCTAAGTCCTCTAGGCCTTTTAATAATCCTTTAGTTATTGTGCCTAAAGCAGCAATCACAATTCGCACAATCGTTACTTTCATGTTCCAAAGCTTTTTCAATTCTCTAGCAGGGTCGAGGTACTTATTATTATTATTATAATATTAGAAATAATTACTTGAAACCGATATGATTATTGATATGAAATAAATACACTTGAAACTATACAACTGTGAGCAAATTATTTGTATAATATAGAAATTGTATCATATAACAGTTTACAGAAAACTCTTAAGAAACGCTCACGCGGAAAAAAAAAATTCTTTTCTGATTATTTTAATAAATTTAAAGTCTGCATTATTTGAACTTGATTTAGAGCAAAAATTATTTAAATCACTCAGAAATATTTGTTTAGGGGCGATTCAAAATGGAGCCTAATAAAGGAGAGTATTTCAGGCTTGAACAGTGGACTGTCATCAAACATTTGGCGGCCGAGCAGTACAAACCATGTGAAGTTTACGGGAGAAAGTGTGACGTGAACAGAGAAGCACATTTTATACCGAAAAGTTTTATAAATTGGGTAAATTGTGAAAAGAAGTTCAAAATAACATCTAAGATAAAGATCGGCCAGATAGGCCCACAATTGTTGAGCTCACCTGAAATGGTAGATTCAGTTTATGCGCTCGATTTGTCTGTCAGAACATTTACATAACAAAACAAAAAAGTTGCGGGGAAAATAATCCCACATTGGGAGAAACAGATTAAGAACAAACTTACATTGTTGGGGATAGTTTTCTGTAACAGAAAAACATTAGTTTAGACTATAGATATGACTTATTTTTGATCATTCTCTCCCGAATATGGTTAAAAATGTAACAAGAATAAACTTAATTACATAGCTCTCATGTATAATACACAGCCCTAACTTTTGAGCAGAAAAGTCTGGAAAAAATAGGGAGTATTATACAGAGATAATTATGGTAACAATGTTTTTTTAGTGAATATATATGACTATCATAAGTACTTTTAGATGTATATCAACCCATGCTTAAATTTTTTTAAATTTCTATCTATGTATGTATCTATCTATCGTCGATAACTGTCTCTTCATGAATATATATCCCATGAGCATAAAAAAAATCTAACTGCTCTATCAAAATATTATTGGGGATTAAAAAATAAAGGATTAACCCCTGACATTCAATGGTCCATACTGAAAAGATCTAGTACCCCAAAATCTTTCGACAGTAGGTGCAATCTGTGTCTTGAAGAAAAAATCCACATTTTGCTTTTTCCTGAGCCAAAAAAATTATTAAATAAGAGAAATGAACTAATAGCTAGGTGTAGACATAGGGCCAAATTTAAACTACAAATAATTAAAAAAAAAAAGCATAAAGTTATTTTGAGATTTAGAGTTAAATTTGAGAATAAATAAAATAAATTGTTAGATAGAAAATTGTGAAAAAGCATATAATACATATGTACTACGCATAAAAAGTGTAACTGATTAATGCCTTCTAAATATTTCTAAAATTTTAAAATATTTAAGTAAATTAAATATTTGTTTTTGTTTTAATATATCTATTGCTGCATCTTTACGTGAGATTATTATTTAAAATTTAAATCTAATTAAAAATATCTGTAATTTAAGTCTAAATGTAATTTTTTTTTTTAAATATTAATTTTTAAAACATTAAAAAAAATAAATTTACTACATTGCTTACCGAAATTTAAATTTAAAACGGAAGTGGGCTTAATGAAGAGGTAACTCTTCACCCCTCTTCTATCCCCTCCCACTCTTCTATCCCCTCCAACTCTTATGTGTCTATTCTAGTTTTTTTTCTCAAAAAGATTTGAAGAAGTCCAGTTAGTTTTTTTTCTTCGTGTTTTTGGAAATTTCAAAAATGCGTAACAGGATGGAAATAAATTTATAATCCTTTGTGATTGGTTTCGTTGTTTTTTCTTAAAGAAATATATATATATATATATATATATATATATGTATATATATATATATATATATATATATATATATATGTCTGCCGGAATCTATTGTCACTGACTGTTTCTATCTATCTATCTATCTATCTATCTATCTATCTATCTATCAGTCGGATGGTGTCTGTCGTCGATAACTCTCTCTTTGTGTGTAGCACGAACATACATCCAGCAGCTATGTGAGGATACAGGGTGTGGCTCTGAAGACCTGCCGGAGGCGATGAACGATAGGGAGAAGTAGCGAGCAAGGGTCAGGGATATCCTTGCCTATGGTACGACATGATGATGATGATATATATATATATATATATATATATATATATATATATATATATATATATATATATATATGTAGGGGGTGTCTGTCTGTCTGTCCGTCTGTCTGTCGGAATCTGTTTTCAATAACTATCTCTTCATATCTATTTGTCTTTCTATCATGTATAAGAGTGCAGTCTTCGGTTCCTCACGGGCGAAAAATGCAGACAGTAGTGGAGAATATCAGTGAAAATCCAACGGTATTAAAGTGTTCCCTGTATACCTTGTACTATCCGTGAAAATAACTGAGAGGCATTACTTTCGGATCAACCAAGTATTTTCTTAGCTGGAAATTACACAGCGATCCTTAAACCGTACAAAGCTAAGTTTTAACCGTGGAGCTACTTCGGTGTCTTTTTCATTGAATTAAGACGCTATAAACGCTGCTGGAAAATGCATTGAATATGTTTTAAATGCATTTTCAAAATCTGGAAAATATAAAAATATTATTTATGCGATTAGATTTTTTATTAATATTAATTATTGCATATTAAATTAAACTAATTAGATTACAACGTGTATGTTCTACAAAGGTTGTGAAATCAATTTTCGACGATTGAATAATTTTTTTTTTATTCACATTCTTTTCTTGAAATCTCTTATTATAGTTCGTTATTGTGTGAGCCTCGTTTTGAATATTTTCGACCACACTTTCAAAATAATCTATTGATGATCATAGACAGAGGAAAATGTATGAAAATCATTTGAAGCTGCATTGTATTAACTTTTTTTTTTTTTTTTTTTAAAGTTGATAAAAAAAAACATCCGCACATGCGCAGTCGTTTCTTTCACACATTTGCTTCCGTTTTTATTTTATTTTTTACTGCTCATGCTCCCGCTCTTTCTTGTTTAAACATTTTCTTTTACTTCATGTTGTTTTCCATCACTAAGAATTCACTTTTCCTTTACTTGTTCGTTTCTGCATTTTTAAAAAAAAGTAAAATCCAAAATTGACGGAAAAGCCTATTTGGGGATGATGACAAGATCCAAAAGACGACGAAAAAAGAAGCATTAGAAGAATAGCAGAAGCCGGTGATTTTACCAAATCTCTATGACAAACTCAGAAGGCTCACATGTTGTAATAGAAATGATTATGGTGACCCGTGTTCAAATCTTAGATAAGGCTGTTTACATTTCACATAACACTCATTCCCTTGGTAAAGGCATGAATCCAGCTATTCTCCCTCCAGCTGCGGAAAAACAGTAGGGCAGACTAAGCACTTCAACCTTGTTATGGCCACTGGTCTAGGAGAAAAAAAAACTCTGAATTCAAACCTGCTAAACTCCGCTTAAAATATGACCTTGTATCAGACCCTGTCTATGCAGACGGGTTATATATATATATATATATATATATATGTGTGTGTGTGTGTGTGTGTGTGTGTGTGTGTGTGTGTAATAAAACCTACATTTATTATTTCTAGTGGAACCTTTCTTTTACCCAAAATAGCACTAAATCACGTCTACTTTAATGCGAAATCGACGAAATCTTTGAATTAATCAATTTTAAAGGGTTACCATTGTAATCTGAACCTCAAATTCCACATGAAACGATAAGAATATCTGCAATGAAAAATTTACACAAAATTTACTCTAAACAGCACAAAGTCCCAGCAAATTTAAAGCGTTATTTATCCAAGAAATATTTTAATTACACAATTTTAATTGCTATCATTTGACAAGAAACGACGATAATTTCAACGAGAAAAATTTACACAAAATTTACCCTAAAAAGCATGACGTCACAGCTACTTTAAAACTTCATTTCTCCCGGAAATTACACAATTTTAATGGCTACCATTGTAATCCACGCCGCGAATTCTGCACGAGACGAAAATAATATCAACCAAAAAATTTACACAAAATGTTTTGATGAAACAATTATGATATATTTTAGCCAAATTCTTTGAAGAGAGAAATAGAAATATATCAATCAATACACAATAAAATACCTCCCCACGTTAGAGCACAACTGGCGTTCGTACCGGGTGGATTATTGTAAGTTGTTAACCAACTGGCTCCAAGGAGTTCCTCCTCTCTCAAGCAATAACTCCTTAGCATGGCTACATTTATCTCTTGACGACTGAGGCACCTCAAAAAGGGAAGCTGACGAGGGGACAGCACTTTTTTGTGACAGCCACACATGTATCTCGATTTGGGTGAAATCCAGCATATTCTAATGACCTTGTGTCGAATCTGGCTCAGTGGAAAGTTGAATAAATTCTTCAATACGCTGCAAAAAAGATTCTGAAATATACAAAATGCTGTTTGCAAGAGCCTCTTTGTACACAGTATTTCCTCTTAGTCCATCTTTTCATGTCAATCATTTCCCGAAGGTGGAGTTATAAATTCATCGAGGATGATGGGAAAATCTCAGAGACGACGGAGGCCATATAATGCCAAATCCTCATATGATTTGATTTGCCAAATCCTATATGATTTGATTTGGTTGGATTTTATGGCATATCAACCATTGTAGGTTGTTTAATGCCAAATCCCCTTTATACATATATATTAAATATATAGGATTTGGTTTGGTTGGGTTTTATGGCATATCAAACAATGTAGGTTATTTAATTCCAAATCCTCTTTATACATATATATTGAATATATATGATTTGACTTGGTTGGGTTTTATGGCATATCAAACAATGTAGGTTATTTAATTCAAAATCCTCTTAATGCATATATATTAAATATATATGATTTGATTTGGTTGGGTTTTATGACATATCAAATATTGTAGGTTATTTAATGCGAAATCATCTTTATACATATATACTTAATATATAGGATTTGGTTTAGTTGGGTTTTATGGCATATCAATTATGTAGGTTATTTAATTCCAAATCCTCTTTATACATATATATTGAATGATTTGGTTTGGTTAGGCTTTATAGCATATCAACATTTATAGGTTATTTAATGCCAAATCCCCTTTGTACATGTATATTAGATGTATAGGATTTGTTAACGAAAAGTTTGTTGGTAACAATTTGTAAACGAGCCAGTGCTGATTTGTTTGCACACAGTTAAATGGTTTCAAGTTTTGCAATCAAACAGTAATAGTTTTATTTGCACACAATCATATGGTTTTCAGCATGGCTATTGAACACTTAGAGTTCTTTCCGACATTTACTTGTTAGCACTCAGTTGAATAGTTAGAAGTACTTCTATTTCAAACAATTCAGTTTAGAATAAGTACACAGTTTAAATGTCGAAAACATTTCTTATTCAAGTTATTCAGTTTAGCCAACAAAGTTAAATGGTTCCAAGTATAGATGTGTATCACTAACAATTCAATTAAATATCATTCATTTATTTACACTCAATTAAATGTCAAAACGGTTCTATTTAAAACAATTCACATGAGCATAAGTACGCAGTTCAAATGTAAAGACAGCTCTATTTCAAACAATTCAGTTTAGAATAAGTACGCAGTTTAAATGTCAAAACAGTTCTATTTCAAGTTATTCTGTTTAACATAAGCACATAGTCAAGTCTTTGATAAGTGGTAATTTACTAAGCTTTTTGTTAAGATATGGCATAAAACCGTATCAGTATACCCAATCAGGGGCAACAACTTCGGGTCAGAGTGAACCTGGGGGCGATGTCAATGAAGGGGTTCTCCGTATTCTCCAAAGCTCCAATATTATTTGAGCCGCACCATCAGATTGTTTAAAGTCAAATCCAGGACACTCGTTGTTGAGGAGTCTTACTCCTCGGCAGAGAAGCAGTCGGTGTATTCTACAGCCCCATCCGACTGGGTCATCACTTTTGCGAGACTGGTAAAATATTACTTTGATGGAAATTGTATAAACTAATTGTAAAAATCAATTTTTTCTCCCAGCATAACTGCAAAAAAATAGTGGTTTGTTGGATTACAGGAATTGTAATTAAAGAGAGAGGTCAAACGGTTCTTCTAAAATATAGTGGTCCCTCGGGAGTTCTACTACTAAAATATAGTTGTCCCTTGGGAGTTCGATTAAGATATTGTGGTCACATTGGAGTAGACAACAGTACTAAAATGGAGATAATCTCGAAGAGATTTATCTAATACTACTTTTAAAAGGCAGTGATCTTCATGGGGTAGCGGGGTGATACTTTTTAAGTCATACTCACAAAGTTTGGAGGCAAATACCCTACAACCTAGGACGCCTAGATTGTTTACCTTATATAACATCATATATTTTGTGATGCTGACAAAAGAAAGACACGGGGAGCACAAAAAGGGTTGATAGAAAAACATATATATTCAAGTAACAGAAACAAGATACAAGTGAACCTGGTTAAAAAGTAGTTAGTTGACAGGAAGCTGAGAGTCCAGTGGGGTATCCATCCACTACGCAAGTAGTATCACACGTGATTGTGACACGTGGGTTTGGTCAACTGTATTTGACTTTCGGCCAATCAACCGAATGAGTATGGCACAAGGCCTTTTTAAGGTGGGTCCGGACGCAAGGCCACAGCCAACACACGCCCGGCATTTTAAAAAACACCTCGGGCCCCGTCTGCATTCCCCAAAAGTGGCGCGCCTTAAGCGATAGACAATTAACCTAACCCCTCCGAAGAGGGTTAAAGCCTGGGGAGACGACCCCTTGAGGCCATAGAACTCACCAGTGCCGAGGCACACCCTACCGGAACCGCGCAGTTGGCAACACGGCCGGCCAAAGTGCGACCCAACCACTGGAGAGGCGTACCAAACACGTGGGTCCGGTGAACGGTATTTGTCATCCGTCCCACCAACCAGAGGAATACGGCACAAAGATTTTTAAGGTGGGTCCGGGCGAAGGGCCACAGCCCACACGCGCCCGGCATTTTCTAAAAATACCACGGGCCCCATCGGCATTCCCACTAAAAGGGGCGCTTCAGATGCCAGGCAAAAAAAACAGCCCCCCCCCCCGAAGCTAGAGGGATCTCTAGTGATGAGGTACACCTGACCGAGCCGCGCAGTTGACAACAGGGCCGGCCGAAGTGCGACCCAACAACTGGAGAGGTGCACCAAACACGGGGGTTTGGCTCACTCCCTTGGACGTTCTGTTGACGTGCATTTATGAAGGAGAGCGTGTCCATTATGTAGGGAGTACAACGATAAACACATGTGCATGTGTGTATTTGTTTGTTTGGTTGGTTTTGTGTGTGTGTGTGTGTGTGTGTGTGTGTGAGTATATGTTCTTCGTGTTTTATGAATGTTTCTTTACTTGAAAGGTGTGCGTTTGTGCGTGTATTTGTGTATGTTTATATGCTTTTGTCTGTGTGTATATTTTTGTGCTTGTGGGGGTATGTTTACTTGTGTCTTTGTGTGTATATGTACGTGTGATTTTGCGTATCTACTCCTCCCTACGTGCATGATGTGACACAAGGTCAATTTTTTTCAGATGATTTTAACATGAATGAACTCAATTTTTTCCTTCTCCCATAACACGGCTTAAGAGCCCAATCGACCCCACTATTTTCCCATAGTTTGATTTATACCTTCTCAGAAATATTAGTACTATATAGAAAGCAAATAGCTTTGTCCAGGATTTGAACTCGGGTCACCGTGTTCATTTCCTATGATGATAACCACTACACCACGAGCACCTCCTGTATTTGTGTATCTATGCGTGTGGTTTGTTTTAGTTTTTAAGCGACGTTTAACAGGTTTGAACTCAGTTTTCCTTCTCCGAGACGGGTTGCCATACTTAGGTTAAAGAGCTCAGTCTGCCCAACTATTTCCCCATAGCTAAAAAGAGAACAATTAAATTCATACTTATCTTAAAGGTATTAGCACTATGTGAAATGCAAACTGCTTCATCTGCGATTTGATCTCAGATCGCTGTACCTTTTTCCTACAACATTATCAATTACTGTGGTGGTTATATATATGCATTTTATGATATATATAATTGGAGTTTGGATTTAAATGATGATCCAGTTTTGAATTCGGAATGGATCTGTTTTTACAAATAAGGCATTCTTTGTTCTTTGTGTTAATTCTTGTCACTTCCGTTAATTAACCATCGATTTGTCCTGTTGATGATGTCACTTCTTTATTTTTGGCACAGACAGACGGATAGAGAGACCGACAGACGG
>OY757930.1:86014765-86057265 GCA_963585895.1 Sepioteuthis lessoniana | reverse complement strand
GGGACCCTATCAGGTACAACTCATCCGGGTTAGAGTGGACTCGGGAGTAATAGCAATGAAAGGGTACTCCCTATCTTCAAACTGGAACCTCACCATCAGATGCAGTTTAGAGTCAAACCAAGGAAATTCCTTTTTGGTTGGCCTTACCCTTCCATAGGGGATACAGTCCGCGTGTTTTAAGTCCCAGGGACCCGTATCAGAAGAAATACAAATAAACCCATCTATAAGGCAAAATCTTCTCACTTCCCAAATATTCACCCACCTGCTGTAATGGCATTGGAGAAAAACCTCTTTATAAGATAAAATCAATTAATTCATTTTAATGGCATGTCAACTTGTCTGGCGTTTATTTTATGGCTAGGATTTAAGAAATTGCATTTATTGTACGTTCATACATTTTTTTGTGTTTTTTCTTATTTTTGCGTTTAATTGTATGATTTCAAATATTCCAATCTAATACTAACACTTTATACACAATAATATGGTTTCAAGTAAATATTCCTCTTTCATTATAATCATGTGTTTGCAAACATTAACACACTTTCAAGTAGATAATAATAATAATAATAATAATAATAATAATAATAATAATAATAAATCTCCTATAGGCTTTTAACATACAAACGGATCACCTAATCCCGGCCAGAAGACCAGACCTTATAATAATCAACAACAAAAAAAGAGAATCTGCAAAATTGTCGACTTTGCTGTCCCGGCGGACCACAGAATAAATCTGAAGTAAAGTGAAAAGAAGGATAAGTACCTCGACCTTGCTAGGGAATTGAAAAAGCTGTGGAACATGAGAGTAACGATTGTGCCAATTGTGATTGGTGCCTTAGGCACAATAACTAAAGGATTATTAAAGGGCCTGGAGGACTTGGAAATTGGCGGACGGGTGGAGACCATCCAAACGACAGCATTGCTAAGAACAGCCAGAATCCTGAGATGAGTCCTGGAGACTAAAGGAGTAAATGATAATAATAATTATAATCCTTAGTAAACAATTATAACTTCTAGTAACTATTCTTAATACAAATGATTTACACAGTCATAGAGTATCAAGTATTCTTATCAAATACAAATAATTTTCAAATAGGTATATTTCACTCATAGACGGGACCCTAACAAGTACTATCTTGCCAGGTCAGAGTGGATCTGGGAGTAATGACAATGAAAGGGTACTCCACATTCGATAGTGATCCAGAACTGGAGCCTCGCTAAAAGGTCCGGTTTAGAGTCCTACCCAGAGTACCTCTTTTTGATAGGGTGAAGTGTATTACCCCCTCAACAGGAAAACTGTCAACGTATTTTAAGTTCAGCGGACAAACTGCATATAAGGAAAATTATAATGAAGATATGTATTCTTTTAACATCTGCCGAGAGACGAGGCTTCCTTGCCAACACCCACCACAGACCTCTTTCACTTCCACCCAGCCCTGCTGTCCATTTGGACTTTGAAAGTAATCAAGAGGCGAATGGGTTGTGAAGAGGGATCTGGCTTGGGAAGATTACCGGAGAATATCATCGCTCTAAAATTACCACATTCATCAAGGAAATTGTCTAGTGACAGTCAGATTACATTGGTTGATTATATTTGGCTGGGAGTAATGGCCGTCTGAATGGCGAATAGATGTGAACTCTTTGTCTGCGTCGCTTTAGAGGCACGTGTCTATGGACAAAAAAAAAGAGGACAAACACAGGTCACGTGCTTACCCGTGTGTGTGTGTATGTGAGAGAGAGAGAGAAGGAGGGAGAAGGAGGGAGAGAGAGAGAGAGAGAGAGAGAGAGAGAGAAGGAGGGAGGGAGAGAAAGAGAGAAGGAGGGAGGGAGAGAGAGAGAGAGAGCATGCGTGTTTTCGTCTGAATATGGGAATACTATAAAGTGACTGCGGACACAGGAGAAGAAGCATTTAAACGACGTAAGTGTGAGCAGATGGATGTCGGTAAATCTGTGAAACTAGTGTCATTTTCAAACAACCTGATTTAGTAGGAAAGCTAGGGGTATGGTCACAACCACTGAGGATAAAATTACATTTATTCAAAATACAAGAGCATTTATCATTTTTTTTTTTTTTAAATCAAAGCCTAACATTTTGAATCAAAGTAATTTTGTTCAAAGCCTAATAACCTCTGTTTTTATGGCAAGTATTTCTATTGAAAAGTTATTTACCATCTTTCAAAGCCCGAATACCTTTATTCGATTCCTTAGTACTTTTATTAAAGAGTAAAGAATATTTATTCAAAATAAATAATAAAGTTTATTAGTACATTTGCTAAGGATATCATCATCATCATGTCGTGCCGCTAGCACGGATATCCCTGACCCGCTCTCGCCACTTCTCCCTATCGTTCATCGCCTCTGGCAGGTCTTCAGGGCTACATCCCGTATCCTCACATAGCTGCTGAATGCATGTTCGAGCTGGTCGTCCTGCTTTTGCCCGGCCATATGTGGGGGTCCATGGGAGTACATCACTTATGAGCTCGTCCCTGCTTCTCCAGCAGTGCCCTGCATGTCTGGTTCGACTAACTTGGATAGTTTTCGTGATGGGAGGCAGGTGACCGTATAGTTGGTGCCTTGTGGGGTGTTACCGCCAGGACTTTTTTAATATTGCTCGCAGCATTTTTGTGTAATTGCCATCTAGCTTCTTCTCCAGCCGTTTAGTTAGCGTCCAAGTAGTGCATCCATACAGCAGTATCGATACGACCGCTGCCTGGAAGAAATTGCGTTTCATTTTATCGGTCAGGTCTGATTTAAGGATATAAGAACGTTTATTTAAAAACTAAATAGATTAATCAAAATACTAATTTATTTTATTACAAACCTTATTAAAAATTTAATAATTATTTTTCTTAGCCAAAGTATGTTTAAGTAAAACCTCAGTAAATATTTTTAATAGATTATCATCTTGTCACGCCATCAGCAAGGATATCCCAGACCCCCTCTCGCCACCCCTTCTTATCGTCCATCACCTCCGGCAGATCCTCAGGGCTACACCCCGTATCCACTCAGAGCTGCTGTATGTAGGTTCGGGCTGGTTACCCTGCTTTTGCTCGGCCATGTGAAGGGGTACATAGGAGTACATCCCTTATGAGCTCGTCCCTACTTCTCCAACAGTGTCCAGCATGCTTGGTTCATCTAACTTTGATAGTTTTTGAGATGGGTGGTAGGTGGCCGTATAGCTGCTGCTTTGTGGGGTGTTGCCTCCAGGACTTGTTCAATATTGCTCGCACTCTTGTGTAGTTGCCGTCAAGCTTTTTCTCCATCCATTTCGTCAGCGTCCATGTAGTGCATTCATACAGCAGTATCGACACGACCGCTGTTTGGAAGAAACTGCGTTTCATTTTATCGGTCAGGTCTGACTTCCATATGACCGATAGTATATTGATAGTCGCGTGTCGATGTTTGTCTTGGTTGATGAGACCCTGCTTCCTAAGTAGGTGAACTTGTCAACTAGTTTCAGAGAGCTATCGTTTTGTGTGAAAATCTCGCCTGTTTGATTAAAGCGCATGTATTCCGTTTTGTGTGCATTGACATGGAGGCCAATGCCTTCAGCGGCTCGTTCCAGACTATGCAGTAGGGTCTCGTCTAGGGCGGGTGCATTTGCCAGGAGCGCGATGTCATCGACGTAGTCGGCGTCGGTAATTGTTTTTGCAGGGTACCTTCTGCTTCTTTTTATTGTCAGCTCGAAACCGTTCTCTTTGATCGGGGAACTACTGCTGCTCATCTATAAGAGTGGCTTCTATAGATGAGAACAAAAACAGCCATCGAAAGATAACCATGACTCGTACTCAAACCAGATCCATAAACCGCATCGCTCTTCGCGCGGGTAAAAAAGGGGCGCGTCCTGCTGAGGTTGGAGCCCTGGCCTCAGTGTTCGAAAAATCAGCTACAGAGCTCAAACTCAAACAACTAGCGAATACGCCTAATCAAGCAGAGACACTACTGCATAGTCTGGAACGAGCCGCAGCTGGCATTGGCCTCCATGTCAATGCAAACAAAACCGAATATATGTGTGACAACCAAACGGGCAACATTGCCACACTAGACGGAGCCTCTCTGAAACTAGTCGACAAATTCACCTACCTAGGAAGCAGCGTCTCATCAACCGAGAAAGACATCGACACACGACTGACGAAGGCATGGACAGCTATCGATAGGCTCTCGATCATATGGAAGTCGGACCTAACTGATAAAATGAAACGCAGTTTCTTCCAGGCAGCGGTTGTGTCGATACTGCTATATGGATGCACCACATGGACTCTTACGAAGCGGCTGGAGAGGAGGCTGGACGGAAATTATACAAGAATGTTGAGAGCAGTATCAAACAAGTCCTGGCGACAACACCCCACGAGACTCCAACTATACGGACACTTGCCCCCCATCACAAAAACTATACAAGTTCGACGAACCAGACACGCAGGACACTGCTGGAGAAGCAAGTACGAGCTCATAAGCGATGTACTCCTGTGGACCCCCACACATGGATGTGCAAGAGTGGGACGACCAGCACGAACTTACATACAGCAGCTATGTGAGGACACGCGATGTAACCCTGAAAACCTGCCGGAGGCGATGAATGATAGGGAGAAATGGCGAGAGACGGCCAGGGATATCCGCGCAGGCGGCGCGACATGATGATGATGATGATGATGATGATGACATAGTTAAAATCGAAGTGACCTTGTTCAAATGATAAGTACCTTTCTTCAAGATATAGGGTTGTATTTAAAGTTTTGGAATATTTTGGTGCTTGCTTGTTTGCAATGCCTATATCACGTGACTGAAGCAGTTCATTCCGTGGTAGCTACCTGTTCTGGTTGTTACACTTATGTTAGTAGGTCCACTGACATGTTGTGCATTGCTTCACTTCGTGTGTGATTTGAAAACGGCACAGAATAACGTGAAACGTAGTCTGATTTGGGAATTTGCGTCTTAAGCGTTTGAACTCGGCTAAAACGCCTTGAAATCAACTAAAAATATATGTTGTGGGAAGATAAAGATGCAGTTGTTCACTGTACAGTTTGGTTCAGTTTCTTTGTTTAATGGCATAACAACCTTTGTAGGTTATTTAATGCCAAAGCTATTCTCCTAGAAGAACAGTAGTGGTACTATTTAACCCATGGCTGGGAGGATAAGGGAGTTTATACCTTTCCCCAGGGTATTTGCCCAAAAGTGATCATAATAGCACGACTGGAGTACGAACTCGCTTACTACGATTCCGCAGTCCATCGCTTTAACCATTACACCACGAGGATACCCCACTCGCAGTACAGTAAAGCTACCGAAGATTAAAGTAAAGATACAGTTGATCACAGTACAATAAGCAGGTTGTTCAAGAAATTTTGAATCAAATTACATAATCATAATCGGTCGAGCAATGTCAGGAAGGCCGAAAATTCTGCGACTGTTCTTGATGCCTTACAGGCATATCCGGCAAATATACTCTTAGAGTCAGGTATCTCACAATCCACTGTAGTTCGTCACCTTCATGGCCAGGGTAAAAGCGTCTACCGAATTCGGTTTGATATTTCTAAAGTATTGCAAAAATTTTGACTCATCCAGTAAATTTTTGTTGAAACAATTTTTTTTTCTGATACTAACTAACTTTATTCAGAATCTAATTACATTTATCGCAATAATGTGCACTAGGTAACGGTTTATATATATATATATATATATATATATATATATATATATGTAAGTTGAAAATTTACATGAACTTCTAGTGACGAGTGACGGGTCAAGAAAGGTCATTCTATATATATATATATATATATATATATATATATATATAGTTGGCGACCATAGTCGAGGGCAAGCAGAAGACTCCCTTTTCAGTAGCTACTACACCAAGGTGTTGGGGAGGGTGCTACTCCTTTCCCTGGATTGCTCCACTTTACCGTTGATACGTACCTTATATCGCTGAGTGTTAGGCAATGAGGTATCGAGTACCATTTTTAAAGTCTTTGGTATGACGCAACCTAGGATTGAACCCAGATCTCCCGAACCATTGGCGAACACTCAACCCACTGGGCCAATGAGCCGGTATTAATATATCAAGTAAGATAGAAGGAGGTTCTACTGTAATGACAAAAGCCTTAGTGAAGATAACTATTCAAGAAGTTAACAATAAAATCAAAACTCCGGCATCAAAACTCTGTTGACGAGTCAGTATCCTTTGATGGGAAGAATCTTAGATAAGCTAGCCTGAAATAAAATCTACCATTTGTATAGTCATCAATCATCTTGCTGTACTTGTCACTGGTTTTGTAGTTACGTTAAGTGAAATAACATCATAAGTGTCGTCCAATCTTATGTCACTAAAATCCAATAACATACACATTTCTTACAACCTTATCATCTTACGCACCTTGTATATTTTTCCAAAACTATTATATAACATTGGATACCGTCTAGAAGACCTCCTAGAAACGATAAATGATTGGGACGTTTCATAGGAGAGAGTCAAGGAAATTCATGTTATCAGCTTGACTTGATGACGGTGTGTGTGTGTGTGTGTGTGTGTGTGTGTGTGTTTTGGTTTGGTTTCTTTGTTTGATTGCATATCAACTATCATGGTTTATTTAATGCCAAAGCTATCCTTGTAGCAGAGCAGTTGTCATACTATTTAACCTTTGGCAAGAGGATAAAGGCGTTCATGCCTTTCCCAAGAGTAATCGTCAGAAAATGAACGTAATAGCATGATTAGAATTCGAACTCGCTCACATCGAGCCATGACCCCACGGGGGACTCCTGATATACACACACACACACACACATATATATATATATATATATATTGAATAGTAAGTATCATACTGGACATTGACATAATGGTTATAGTGTTTGCCAATAGCCCGGGAGACCTGGGTTCAATACCAGGTTGAGTCATACCAAAGACTCAAAAAATGGTACTTGATGCTGCCTTGCTTAACACTCAGCATTATAAGATAAGGATTAAGGTAAAGTGGAGCAATCCAGGGAAAGGGGTAGCGCCCTCCCCTACACCTTGGTGTTGTAGCTATCGAAAAGGGAGCCTTCAGGCCACCCTCGACTAAAGGGAGACAACTTACTTACTATTATTGAATAGTCAGTCAAAAATGACACAGGAGTCAGCTCATGCGATGAAGGAAGATGAAGACAGAATGATGCATTTTTGATCCGATTAAGGAACAACAAAATCTTTTCGAACTTGTAAATAAAATGCCTTGCAATAGTATTGGAGTTTTTCCTTTAATAATGACCACTGTAGAAGAAAAAAATTGACCCTTTTATTTCGAGATGGACGTGTATTGTCTCTTTTCACTGAACGGCTGGTTACCCTGATAATTCCTCTTGGTAATTTCGGTAAGGGCCTTAATGAGTCATCTCAAGTGACCAAACTGAAGAGAATTCATGTAACCGTAAGTCCCCTCAGGGAAAACCTTTTAAATTTTAAAATATTCACCCCTCCTCACTTTTAATGATACTGGAGAGAGAAAACTAGTTTTAAAATAAAAATCATTAAAATTAAATAATATCATATAGTTCACTAAATGCAACAACATTTATGGAAAGAAGATAGTTTTTTTTTTTACTTAGCTGAGTTCAAATGTGCCACAAGACCAATAATGTGTGGCACACAGTGAGAAATGTAGTCACTGGTTACGGCTTGCTAATTTATTTCGCCATCCAGGGCGATAATTTTATACTTTGCCAAGTTTAGATATGGCACATAACTAGAATCACGGTATCGATCCTCAATTGAAGATCGGACTCCCTAGTCACACGGTGATTAGTTTTCAAGACTGGCTTGTTAACCATTACACCACGAAGTTATGTTGTCATTTATTTGGTTTTAATTAATTTGGCATACAGGCTTTGGCTGCTTGTACTACTTGTACCCACTGTCCTCAACCATCAGTCTATCTGTCAGTCAATCTACCTCATTCTACTCGGATATTTCTTCGTACGATTCTAAAGATTTATCAGTCTCTCTGTCGGCTTCTCACAATCGATCTATTTATCTATCTATCTATCTATCTATCTTTACTGACCCTTCCGCTCGGACAGGATATGACACAAGGTCAATTTTTAAGCGAAGCTTAACAGGTTTGAATTCAGAGTTTTCCTTCTCCTAGACTACTTGCCTCACCAAGGCCGAACAATCCAGTCTGCCCTACTATTTACCCAAAGCTGGAGGGAGAATAATCGGATTCATACCTTTCCCCAGGGTATTAGTACTATGTGAAATGCAATCAGTCTCGTCCAGGATTTGAAATCGTGTCGCCATGTCCATTTCATACGACGATAACCATTACACCACGGGCACCTCCAAATCTATCTATCTATCTATGTTCGGATCTTTCTTTCTTTCTTTCTTTCTTTCCCAACGACGAGCGTCCTGGTAATATGTCATTAAAGTATCCGATGATGTTGAGTACACCCTCATTGCCATTACTCCCAGATCCACTCTGGCCCTATGTGGTAGTACCTCGTAGAGTCCTATCTTTGGGTCAATAAAATAATTTAATCCATTATTATGCTTGTGTTGTATTTTGACCTTCGACCCGGCCAAACATGCCATTCCAAAGTGATGCGCCGGAAGGAAGTGACACATTCCAATGGCCAGTAATCGAAAGAGAACGCGTGGGCGGATTTGGCTGATGAAATGGGACAAGGTAAAAATCCCATGATACACTCATAGACTGATGCACCAGAAGAGAGTGACCTGTGAACTGCATGACTGTTATTTCCGCTTGATGACGATCAAACAAGCTATTCCAAGGATTGAGTGGGCGATTTAGTGGGCGTTGAACTATTATATAACTCTGTGAAGACAGGAAGTCAGTGAGTTGGTGTCCAGAGAGGTTGCTGATAAGATGTGGTAGAGAAAGCCCGGCGGAGGGGGCCCTTGGAGCCCCTGATGAGTTGGGGATAAGAGACGTCGGAGACAAGATGTGGTAGGGAAAGCCACACCCGGCCGAAGGGGCCCTCTGGACCCCCGATGGTGTTTGAAGACCAGTTGGGGATAAGATGCAGTACAGAAAACCATCATCCAGCAGAGAGCTGGGCCCCTGGGCTTCCGGTTGAGCAGCCCTGGAGAACGAGAAAGACACAACGCTGACGGCCATAAGAGTGGGGGTCAATATATTGCAGTCTTTGTTCGGTCTCCAACTCCCTCTCACACGCAAACGTTACAAATAAAGTGAGAGGTATATTTTTTTAAGAAGTCTTCGCTCGTCGTTATTCATTGCGTCAGTATGTATCCTGCATGAACATGTATATGTGTATATAAGCATATTTATTATGTGAGAATATAACACTTGAAGCTATTCAACTGTCAGCAATGAAATTACTTATATCATATAACAATACTTGTAACTATTTAACTGTGTGCAAACAAAAGAATAATGTTTAATAGAATTATTTGTATCAGATGGCAATACTAGACACCATTTAACTGTGTGCAAACAAATGAACCCTGGCTCGTTTAAAACAATGTTACAAACAATTCGATTATACATCATATATATTTATCATATATGTATGTAAAATGGGATTTGGCATTAGATAACCTACAAGATTTGATATGCCATTAAAAAGAACTAACCAACCAACCGATCAATCTATCACAATCTGTCTGTCTGCTCAGATCTATTTCTCTGTCCGTCTGTCTCTCTGTCTATATGTATATATATATGTATATATATCAAAACCACTTCTGGTTATATTTAGGAACCTTAAAGTAACCAGTGGTTTTGGTGCAACTTTACCAAAAGTCAAAAGGTAATAAATATATTGATTTCAAATTGAGTGCATAATTTCTAAAAGAAAAAAAAAAGTCCTCTTAAGTTTGAAGAAAGAAATAATTTGAGTTTGCTGCTTTTCAAAGAAAGTTTAACATCTAAATCAATTCTTTTTCAAAGATTGACTGACTGATTGACAATGGTGCCAAATGGGAATTTCGTACGAAGCCATTGTGATTTGTAGCTGGTCGGCAATCTATATGGCTAAGTACCGTGGTTAAAACTAATTCGACACTGAAAAAGCTGGCAATGACGGATAGAGCTCTTCAACTTGAAGAGTTGATATATCATTTGGTAACCTTGATGCATTAAGCATATCCTAATAAACGAAATGCATTATAACACAATATTCTGGGGTTGACATAAGCTTAGTTCGGGGGTGAGGCTTCAGTACTGAAGCTTTGAGAAGTGTGGAACTGCCCCTTTATTACGATTATTTCTTGTTTGGGTTCAATTCCAGTGAGAACATCGATCTATTTAATAGTATTTTTGAAATGATTTCGAACAAAATTTAAACAATGATTCTTAAAACATTGAATTTGCAACGAAAGCTAAACTTGAAGTTCTAGGGTCTAAAATAGATTCTACATTCAAAAGCTTGCAGTCATTAGGTGGGGTTGAAACACAGTACTTGAAATATATATATATATATATATATATATATATATATATATATATATTAACATTACAACTCTTTCAAAACGTCTTACTGTGCATCTTAATGATTCTAGTTCCATAGACCTACATTTTAAAAGCCACACTATTTCCAAAACCAAATTTCAAAAAATTCTTGTTAAAAACTCCACTATAATAGTACACGAAATTAACAAGCTACGACTACAAATCGTAGAAGCCCTACATCAAATTAAAAAAAAAAAAACCTAAAAATTATAGAATAAACTTTGAAAATAACGACAATGTTTTGAAATCCCTTTCGTCCTCTTATATTTTTCTTCTTTTTTTTAAAATAATTTATTTCTTTTGATAATATTCCCTTTCCGTTGATAGCGTTCTGTTTTAAATTCGTTCGATGTCATTAGCATCCCAGCTGAACCCAGCTTTACGTAATTTTTGTAATGTTATAAAAAAAAAACTTTTAAAAAAGACAATATTTACTCTTGCTAACAACCCCTGATGATGGCCTATAAAAGGTCCGAATGCTCTTAGGAGAATTTTGGTAAATTCATCCACCAAATCCAACCTAAAACCAAAACACTTGTCAGGAAACTTAAAAGGATACGAATAAAATTACATAGACAAAATGTATCTTTATTCAATCAAACATGCTTAAATGAAAGATTGGTGCCCAACAAAACACACACACACACACACACACACACACCCACGTACGCACGTATATTGTTTTTCAAAGCATAGGCATAATAAAATATTTTAAGAACGGTTGAAATATTTTAAAATCCTAAAAAAAGGTGACCTTTCGTTTCGGTCACTTCTCTTCAGAGAATTAAGTCAGTGATAATCAAGTCAATACAAGAGGAAATAAACATAGGATAGTGACCATGTTTACTTCGTTTGGTATAACCTTGATTGTCACTGACTTAATTTTCTGAAGAGAAGTGACCGAAATGAAAGGTCACCTTTTTTAGGATTTAAAAATATTTTAACCGTTTTTATAATATTTTATTATGCCCACGCTTTTAAAAACAATATTTGGATTCTATACCTACCACAAGATCTTCATATATATATGTATATATATACAGAGAGAGAGATAAAGAGAGAGAGAGAGAGAGAGAGAGAGAGAGAGAGAGAGAGACTTGATTAAATATTATAGATATCCTTTGTCTACATATTCTTATTTCGATCCTTTCAAATCGCCGTTTGTATATTATGATATCCGGCGGGAATTAGCAAATAAATTTTCCGTATTTAACTGCTTCCCGAGTACTTTCGTATTCCTTTTAAGCCATCATCCGGGGTCGCTATATTGCAAAACTACCATACAACGTTTCATTTACACTAGTGTAACTTTTTTTTCTCTTTGTATTAAGTTTAGTTTTATATATGGTAACAATATCTAAAAACATTTCAGCACATTAACACTTATTTCAAAATTAATTTTATTGAGGTTGGGACTTTTATTTCAAATGTCTAAAATGCTACCCCAGAATAAATAAAACGCTGTTGTGTACTTTTCTATTTAGAGTTAAACGGCAATACTTGGATCAATTAAACTATGTGAAATGAATAAATAATGTTGAATAAAATGATTAGTGTTAAATAGCAATACTTGTAATCCTTTTACTGTCTACAAACAATGATTGGTATTGAATTGAATTATTAGTATTAGATACAATACTTGAAACCAGGTCAAAAATAGAATTATTTGTGTTGAAACCATTTAAGTGCGTACAAACAAATGATTAATATACGCAGGATTATTTTTGTTGGATAAGAATGATTATGTGATGTGATTGATAAATGATGTGAGTAATATACAAGGAGAATGTGAATCGTTCTCCTTGTATATTACTCACATCAAGATACCAAACAATATAAGAGCGATACCAGCGACGGTGGGACAAACGACTGCTGGAGTATCAAAACAGGACTTCAATCACATTGAACATGACAGACAATCAAGAAAGAGAAGATTTTTACCATAGCTTTATTTTCACGATGTTTTTATTTCTGTTGTTAGTTTATTAAATGATTTGATGAAAATATTTGTCTGTCTTTGTATATTCAATCGTGTTATTTTTAAAGACTAAGGGTCTGATTGTTATTGCAAAAATAGTATTTCTCAATAAGCAGACCGATATTTGTTGGCTTAAATACGAATTGAGAAGTTTTTATGATTTTGCTTTGAGAAATACTGCCAATATCATATAAATAGAAAACAAATGAAAATTTTTTTCCTGTACAGCGAAAACGGTAGCTAACCAAGAAAAGGTAAGGGCATTTTCTGATTTAGGGCCTTCAAATTAGCTAAGAGTTTTTTAATGCCTCAACACCATTAAAAAAATGTTAATAGTATAATTAAATCCATTTAACAGTGAACAAACAAATGAGCTCTGTCTCGTTTAAAATTATATGACTCATAAACAATTCGCGTAGAAATCATACACACACACACACACACACACACACACACACACACACACATATATATATATATATACATATATATATATATATATATATATAGAGAGAGAGAGAGAGAGAGAATTAGCTATTATATAACCACCGAGGCTTGATATGCCATTAAACCAATTCATCTATTCTAACCTTATTTACGGAATAGCTTACGAGAAGTTATGATAATTCATTAATAATTATTAATTTATAAGAATAGTAATTGTAAACTATATAACTGCCTGGAAAAGTCGGATACAGGCATTAGATATTCCAACGTGTGTTGATATTCCATAATAACCAACCAACTAACCAACCCACCAAACTTATGTTTTAAGATTTGCTGTTATCTAATTATACGATGTGCATACGATAAGTTTCCAGTCTTTTTTCGTATGGGCATTTAAAATTGTCGTAGACTCTTGAACACTCAGTATGTTATTGCGATACATCTTATGAGATGACTGACTAATTTTTATGATTTCAGGTTCAAATGAACAGCTACAGCAGCAATTGGAATACACCCTACTAAAGCCTGATTGTCACAGTTGGTGAATTTCAAAAATGCAATCTGGACGTGAGGACACTTTAGAAGAACGATATGCAATAAAATTCTGTTTGAGTTTTTGGAATAAATGACACAGATATGTATGAAATGCTCCAGACTTCTTTTCGACCATCTTGCATGAATTGAGCATCAGTATTTGAGTGGCATAAGAGATTCAACGAAGGCAGGGAGTCTGTGAGAGATGACGAGAGGTGTGGGAGGAGTAAGGAAGTCAATACAGCAGAGTTGATTGGCCAAAGGGTTTGGGTTAGGGTTACTATGTTGAGGTTTTAAGGGAGTTCAGGTAGAGATTCGTCGGAAGAGGCCAGCACCATCTTCAAATCGAGTCATTGGCATTTCCACGAAGACAATGCACCAGTCCACAACTCCATCCTTGTCACTGACTATTTTACCAAGATAGCCATCAAGACAGTTCTTCATCCTGCCTATAGTCCAAACCTTGCTCCCTGTGACTTTTGGTTATTCCCTAAGCTCAGAGGCTATCGTTATGAGACAATTGAGGAGATGAAAGAGGTTGTGACGAAGGTCATTGACACGCTCACACAAGAGGACTTCCATGGGGCCTTGCCGAAGTTGTTGGAACGGTACAAGTGCATTGCATCCAGAGGAAATTACTTCGAAGATGACTTGAGTTTCACGTGTGTACTATCAATAAAAATGCCCATATGAAAAAAGTCTGCAAACTTATTTAATGATCCTCGTATATATATATATATATATATGTGTGTGTGTGTGTGTGTGTGTGAGAGAGAGAGAGAGAGATGAAAAAAGTGGGTGTGGGTGCTTATCAATCTCCTTATTTTTGTACATATCTTCTGAATAATAAAAAATACAAATTCCACTATATATATATATATATATATATATATTTCTTTAAGAAAAAACAAAAACCGGTCACATTAGGATTATAAATTTATTTCCATCCTGTTATGGGTTTTTGATATAAATCAAAAACACCAAAAATAACAGGACTTCTTCAGATCTAATGGATGAAATAATTCAGAATAGACACAAAAAAGGGTGGAAGGGGGTAGAAGAGGGGTGAAGATTTTCCTCCTCATTTTGCCCACTTCCGGTATTTTATTTCTATTACCGGTAGGAATTATCGTAAATTAATTTTTTTATATTTTTCAAATTCTAAATACATTTTAACATAAACTCCAGATTTAATACTAATTTAGGGAAGTACATCATTCTTTAATAACCTTACGTAACCTTACGTAAGGATACAGTAATACTTAAATTAAATTAAAAATTTGAAATTAAAATTTCAAATCTTATTTTCGTGCCTATTAATTCAATTACCCTTCCATTGAAGAGTATGTACATATCACATGGTATCTTCTCATCTTTTTTATTTTATTCTATTTTATTTATTTCACCTTAAATCTCAATTTAATCCAATGTTGTTGTTTTTTTTATTTAAGCATTTTCTATGATAATTTGTCTATAGTTTAAATTTATTCATATGTCTACATCTAGCAAGCAATATTGAACCTACAATAGATTTTACTCACGAACTAGAAACTAACTACATCTTGTAATTTTTTGTTATTTTACTAATAAATAATAACTGCGAACTAGATTGGTTTGGTTTGATTTGGTTTTATGGCATATCAACCATTGAAGGTTATTTAATGCCAAATCCATTTTTATACATATAAACAGTTCTATTACAAATATTTCAGTTTAGCATCAGTACATTTGAAATCTCAAAAGCAGTTCTATTTCAAACTTTTCAGTTTATTCAACAAAATTAGATTGTTCCAAGTATTGCAATGTATCAAAAAGATTTCAATTAAATATCAGTTATTTATTTACACACAGTTAAATAAAAAACACTTCAGTTTAGCATAAGTATGCAGTTTAAATGTCAAAACAGTTCTATTTCAAACCATTCAATTTAACATAAGCACATAGTTTAGTTCAATTTGACCTGTAGATAGAACCCTATCAGGTGCTACCACTCCTGGCCAGAGTGGATATGGGAGTGATGGCAATAAAGGAGTGCTCCGCACCCCCCAGAACTCCAGCATTACTAGAGCCTCTCCATCAGATCGTTTAGTGTCATATACGGGATACTCGTTTGAGTTGGTGGGGGGTATTATCCCGGTACAGAGATGCAGTCGGTGTATTCTGCAGACCTAGCTGACTGGGCTATTTATCTTATTGAATAAACAAATATATATATATATATATATATATATACGTGTGTGAATGTGTGCGAGATATACGTACGTGGAGGGGTTATGATTGAAACTGATTATTATATTGGATATAATACCCCTTTATATCAAAGGAATTACAGATTAAGATCCAGAAAATGATGTAATTAACAAAATTGTAAACAAGACAATATGTAACATGAACTTTCACTTTCTTTATACACACACACACACACACGCACGCACACACACATACATGCATACATACACAAACATATATATGCAAATACTTACAAACATATATTAGCATAGAAACAAGTCATATGTATATAACCCTTGATATAACGTGTAATATGATGTGATATTTAACTTAGTATAATACAGTTCTACATTAATACTCACAAACACATAGACACACACTCACACGCACAAATGTATATATATATATGTGTGTATATATATATATATCTGTGTATCTCCATATGTATATCTGTATATATATAATATAATCAGGTACACAAGTGACGATTTAAGCAATCACTCGAACCAGAGACGCAAATACAAAACATGGACTACCAACTTTCACTTCACAGCTATTTTAGGAGCAACCCTTCTCAAAGAGGATATAGGAAAAGAATGATAGAGATCTGGCAAGAATACGATAGTTTTTAGACAACAAGCCAAAGACTTGCCGACCAAGTCAGGATAATAATAAAGAAAGGTTGGTTTTCTGACCTTGAAATATTAGAAATACACCAGAAAATAAATGATGAACAAGATAGTAATACAATATCAGACACACCAAGTATTAACAAACAAAAACAGTTTAACCAAAAGGAACCGCCAAATTCCGAAAATAAAAACCCCACAGAGTAAACACTAATACAAGAAAAAAAATCAAATCTAGAACATTTAAAGAGAATTATGAACAGGGAAAAGACTACCTTATCGTCACTAAGAAATATAGAATGGAGAACAGTTAAGACGGAAACAGAAAAAATAAAACCAAGTACTAACTTAGATATCAACGAATAATATAACCGAATTAAATGAACTAATCTATGCTGGGGCAAAATTAGTTTGTTAGAAAATTGGGAACCCCACAAAAATCACAAAGAAAAAATCAAAACCAGGATGGAAAATTCGACTGGAAACACAGATAGAGAAAAACAGGAAAAGGTAACACAAGAAAAAATAACAATACAGCTTGAGGAAATAAACTAGAAAGTACTGGCGAAAGAAGGAAGATTAAAGAGATATCGACAAAGGGTAAAACAATACAGACAAAACAGGACATTCCAAAACAACGAAAGAAAATTCTCCCAACAACTGGGAGGAGATGACACGAAAACATACCAACAAACGGATGCAAAGGAAACCGAAGGATTTTGGACTAAAATATGGTAATGAAGAAAACATAATGAAAAAGTCGAATAGATTAACAATATGGCAAAAAAATTAGAAGGGCTTGAAGAAGAGGAAATACACATCGATTTACTCAAAACGAATCAAAGAAATATCAAATGCCAGGCCATGATGAAATACATGGATACTGTTTCAAGAAATTCACCTCCATTCACGAAAGACTAGTACTTGAAATGAACAGATACATACAAGTAGTACAGGTACCCGAATGGATGACCAAAGGAAGGACCACATTGATACCGAAGGACCTACTAAAGAGAACCGCCCCAAACAACTACAGACCCATAACCTGTCTAACAATGATATGGAAAATATTAACAACACAAATAAGTAAAGAGATTTGCAATTTGCAAAGTATAAGTACAGATTTTGTCTACACACAGTTAAATGACAAAACAGTTCTATGTTAAACAATTCAGTTTAGTGTAAATACAGTTTCAATGCCAAAAAACAGTTCTATTTCAAATAATTCAGTTTATCATGAGCAAGCAGTTTAAATGTCATCATCATCATCATCATCATCATTTCGGGCCGCTAGCACGGATGTCCCTGACCCATTCTCGCCACTTCTCCCAATCGTTCATCGCCTCTGGCAGGTCTTCAGGGCTGCATCCCGTATCCTCACATAGCAACTGAATGTATGTTCGAGCTGGTCGTCCAGTTTTTGCACCGGCCATATGTGGGGTTCTATAGGAGTACATCACTTATGAGATCGTCCCTGCTTCTCCAGCAGTGTCCTGCATGTCTGATTGGTCTAACTTGGATAGTTTTCGTGATGGGAGGTGCCTTGTGGAGTGTTGCCGCCAGGACTCACATCATTCTTGTGCAATTGCCGTCTAGCTTCTTCTCCAGCCGTTTAGTTAGCGTCCAAGTAGTGCATCCATTCAGCAGTATCGATACGACCACTGCCTGGAAGAAACTGCGTTTCATTTTATCGGTCAGGTCTGATTTCCATATGATCGATAGCCTATCGATACCTGTCCATGCCTTCGTTAGCCGCGTGTCGATGTCCTTTTCGGTTGATGAGACGCTGCTTCGTAGGTAGGTGAGTTTGTCAACTAGTTTCAGAGGGGTTCCGTCTTGTGTGGAGATGTCATATATTCCGTTTTGTGTGCATTGACATGGAGGCCAATGCCTGCTGCTGCTCGTTCCAAACTATGCAGTTTAAATGTAAGAACGGTTTAATCGTCAAAAAAAGTTCTACTTCAAGCTATTCAGTTTAATCAAACAATTCATTTTAGTATATGCTGTTAGTTCTATTTAGTCCATAGATAGGGCCCTATCAGGTACTACCACGCCGAGACACAGTGGACCTGGGAGCAATGACAATGAAGGGGTGCTCTGTATTCCCCAAAGCCCCAGCATTACTGGAACCTCACCATCAGATTGTTTAGTGTCATATCCAGGACACTCGTTGGCGGAGTCTTACCCCTCTGCAGATGTGCAGTCAGTGTATTCTATAGCCCCAGCCGACTGGGCAAAAGCTTAGAGGGATGGAAAGTCCAAAGAGGTATATTTCAAAGAGATGCACTATCACTATTACTATTCATGATCTATCTATCTATCTATCTACTTCAAACTATTTACAAAAAATGAAAAAGAACTTGAATTTCTGATACACTCAGTTAGAATATAAAGTCAGGACATTGGAATGGAATTTGACATAGAAAAATGTTCGATTCTAGTAATGAAAAGTGGCAAACGATACCTGAAGGACGGAATGGAACTACCAAATCAAGACAAGATTAGAACGCTCGGAGAATAGGAAACGTACAAATACTTGGACATCTTGGAGGCTAACCATATTCAGCCAACCCCTCCGCTCGGGCAGGATATAACACAAGGTCAATTTTTAAGCGCAGTTTAACAGGTTTGAATTCAGAGGTTTCCTTCTCCTAGACTAGTTACCTCATCAAAGCTGAAGAACCCAGTCTGTCCTACTATTTACCCATAGCTGGTGGGAGAATTATTGGATTCATACCTTTCCCAAGGGTATTAGTGCTATGTGAAATGCAATCAGCCTCGTCCAGGATTTGAACTCGTGTCACCGTGTCCATTTCCTACGACGATAACCATTACACCACGGGCACGTCCAAACACCATGGGCACCTCCTAACATCTTAGAGGCTAACACCATCAAACAAGTGGAGATGAAGGAAAAATTTAAGAAAGAATATCTCAGGAGAACCGGAAAGCTATTCGAGACAAAACTTAGTAGCAGAAACTTTATCAACGGAATAAATACATGGGCTGTACCCTCGTTAGATATTCAGGACCCTTTTTGAAGTGGACTAGGGAAGAACTTAAGCAAATGGACCAAAGATCAAGAAAACTAATGACCCTGCATAAGGCATTACATCCCAGAGACGACGTTGACCAACTATATGTATCGAGAGAGAAAGAAGGAAGAGGACTTACCAGCATTGAAGACAACGTTGACGCATTGATACAACGACTCGAGGACTACATAGAAAAGCACGATGGAGGAGTGATTACAGCCACTAGAAACGATACTGACAACACGAAGACCAACAGAATGACAATAACTAGAAAACAAAAATGGAAATAAAACTACTCTATGGGCGTTTTAAACGACTAATAAACAACATCTCACACGAGAAAACCTGGACGTGGCTAAGAAAAGGAAACCTTACGAGAGAAAGAAAATCTCTCGTAATAGCAGCACTGGACAACTCCATAAGAACCAAGCATATCAAAGCGAGAATAGTTAATACGCAACAAAAGAGCTAATGCAGGTTATATGCTGACAGAGACGAAACCATTAATCACATAATAAGCGAATGCAGCAAATTAGCACAGAAAGAGTGTAAGACTAGACACCACTGGGTGAGCAAGGTTATCCACTGGGAGATATGCAAAAAATCTAAATTTGACCATACGAACAAATGGTATATGCACAACCCAGCACCTGTCCTGGAGAATGACACACATAAACTCCTCTGAGACTCTGACATACAAACGGATCATCTAATCTCAGCCAGAAGAGCAGACCTTATAGTAATCAACGAAAAAGAAGAGAATTTGCAAAATTTACTGTACCGACTGACCACAGGATAAAACTGAATGAAAGTGAAAAGAGGGATAAGTACCTCCACCTTACTAGGGAATTGAAAAAAATCTATGGAACATGAAGGTGACAATTATACCAATTGTGATTGGTACTTTTGCTACAGTCAACAAAGGATTATCAAAGAGACTAAAGGACTTGGAGGTTGGAGGTTGGAGGTCGAGTGGAGACCATCCAAACTGCATCACTATTCGGAACAGCCAGAATACTGAGAAGAGTCCTGGAGACTTGAGGAGACTTACTGTCACCCAAACTCCAGTGAAAAACAATCAGCTAAAACTGATATGAAAATCTCTCAAGAAATAAAATGATAATAATTTCCGTGTTTATTTATAAACATGCATGTGTCTGCGTATATATATGTGTGTATACATACATACACACACACACAAACACACACATATATATATATATACATAATTTATTAAAAACACACACACACACACACACACACACACACACACACACACTTACATATATATCGAAAATGTATAGATCTAATAAGCTACTTATTTTGTCAGAGTATTTTAGTGTAATGCATGAAGGCAATCATATCATTTCATATAATATAATATAGTATAACATAATGTAATATTTCCCTCCATGTATCATTATAAACATATAAGTTATCAATATGTATACATATAGATATATTTAATTAACTATATATATAAATGCAAGTAGCCATATATATATATATATATATATATATATATATAATGGATAACATATATAAATGCTGATATGCACAGAGAACACACGTGCATACATACGTATATATGCACACGCATGCGCACACACGCACATATATATATACACACACACACATATATATATATAAATATATATATATACATGTATATATATATATATATATATATATATATATATATATATATATATTCAACTGTAAGTGTTAAAACACATGATTGATTGAATACTTCATTTTGCTTCTCTTTTATTACCGGATAAACACCGTAACACCGCCGTAATCGGATTAACTCTTTCATTTTCTCCTAATCTCCGATCAATAAATGACGAGCGCCATTTTAAATGCCGTTTTTTTCCCGCTCGTCTAACCCTCAACAAACGCCATCTTTCATTTTCAAGTAATTTCTACTTTCAGTAAGAAAAAAAAATCGCTTGTTTTTCTTTTTTCTTTTTTCTTTACTTTTTTTTTTTTCTTTTTTGCCAGTGTTGACGTTTAATTTAATTATTTTTTTTCTGATTAATTTTCTTTTAGCTTCTCTTTTTCTCTTTTGCTGATGATAATAGCTTACTTCGTTCGAGTTAATTTTCCCCAGAAATATGTTTGTGTTTTTTATTCTTCTGTGCGGCAAAACAGATGCTTTGACCATATTTCTTTCACGGGCAATATCATCAGTGTTTCAGTTGTAAGCGAGCTGGACCGAGTTCAATTTACATCAAATTCGCAGAATTATTTTACATATATATATTTATCTTGGTATAGATATTTCAGCACACACTCACACACAGATATATATATATATATATATATATATATATATATATATATATATATATATATATAAAAGTCTTTCTTTCTTTTTTTTTTCTTGTTATTTAGGTCTTTTGATATTTTCTGCTTTTTTCTCTTTCTGTGAAGACAGCCTCGGTTTTATATTTAGATCTATCTATCTATCTATCTATCTATCTATCTCAGTAAATTATCATCAATGTTTGAGTTTATACTAACTACTTTATTATTACTTTTAAGTGTAATGCATGAAGACAATCATAATATTATATATATATATATATATATATATAAATAAACAAGTCCAGTTCTGTCATAATTTTGCGTCTTTTTTTACTTTGTGGAAACAGTCTTAGTTTTACATTTGAATCTATCTATCTATCTATCTATCTATCTATCTATCTATCTATCTATCTATCTATCTATCTCAGGATGTTCCTGACAATCTGTCCATCCCAATCAATATCGTCCCTGCTTTAGTTTTAAGCGAATATGTCCATGTTCATATCAAATTCACTGAAATGTTATATATATATATATATATATATTATATATATATATATATATATATATATATATGCTGTTTGCGTGTATGAAGGTGCGTGTGTGTCTGTATTAGTGTGTGAGTGTGTGCAGGTGTAACTGTGTATTTATACACAGGGAGTGGAAGCAAAATTAACAATATTCTAGTATAAACGACACGTCAATACGTCTTAGAAATTATTTTCATACCTTCGAAATAAATTCTTCAGACATTTTATTCCATTCCTCCTCAATAGCAGCCTTAAGCGAACAAATACTTGGATGTGAAGTTGAATTTGTTTTGCTTTCTAAAACTATGATTTGCTTAACGCCAAAACCAAGCCAAAAGATTACGCTATATAGGGCATATAGCGTAATCAGAGGGGTGAAGGTCGGGGTTTGATGGAGGATATAAAGAAACTGCAATTATTTCGTAAATTTGCTTCTGGCTTAGTTTTGGCGTTAAGCAAATCATAGATTCCTCAGTGTTTCTTTTCTTGCTCACTCATATTGGGGTTAATTTTTATGAAAAAGTGCTTGAACAACAGAGCTAATCATGAAAATTTACATTTATCGTGTTTTCTTTTTTTCAAAAATTGGATTAATCAGACTAAAATACGTTTGAAAAATTATATATTTTGCTTCCGAATCCTGTATACACACACACACACACACACACACACACACACACACACACACACACACACACACATATATATATATATATATATATATATATATATATATATATATATATATATATATATAGATACACCACCCAGTATTTTTCCGTCTTTTCTATCTTTGTGAAAATATCCTCATATCAATCTATCTTTCTATCTATCTCAGGTGGTGTAATTGTTTACGTACTAGACTGCGATATCGAACTCCCGTCGCCCAATTACGTTCATTTTCGAACTAATACCCTAAGGAAAGTCATGAACCTCCTTACCCTTACTATCTATGGGTTAAACGTTAACCCTAATCTCTTTCTATCGAGATAATTTTGGACTTAAATAACCCACTAAGATTGATATATCATTAAACAAAGAAACTGAAAGAAATATTTTCTTTTCTCTCTATCACTCTTTGTCTCTGTCAAAGGCATGATCTACCTCTTCTTTCTCCGGCTCTCAGTAAATAATTCAGGAAACCGACTAGGCTCTTTTGCTTAGGTAACAGGTTTTGGAGAAAGTTAAACTCTTACTTTAAAAACCCAAGGAATATTATTCTGCCAAATCTGTTGCACCGTTCTTCATTATTCTTCTGTTATCAATTATACCAAAAAAGTGTGCCTAGTCTTACAGAAGCCTTTAGCACTATAAACAAATCCCTTGTGTAGATTGTCCAACAGAAAAATCGATACTGCTATTGGTTGAAAATTCTACCCGGAAGAGCATCATAATGCCATAACATAAAATGAGCATGAAAACCTCTTTGTGTAACAATTACAGATTCGCCAGTCTTTAAAAAATTCAACAAAAAAGTTTTCACTGATCCAACCCATGATCATAAATGATCGTATCTGAAAGAAAATGATCAGATATGAGGTACATAGATTGATTGATATGAATAGAATGAGATAGATAGATAGATCCAAACCAGATTTCTAGAACTGGAGCCTAATATTCTGTTAAGTGTCATATCAGGACGTTCTTTTTCGAGGGCAGGAGTCTTACCCCCTGCAGGGAATACAATAAGCATATTATTAGTTTCACAGACAGGGCTGACAAATATTTCAAGTCAACCAATATTCAAACAGTCGACGTATCTAATTAAAAGAAACAATGACTCCAAAAAAAAAAAAAAAAAAAAAGAAAAGGCAAGTGAAACAAAGGAAAGTATCTCAAAATTCATCGAAAGCGATAATCTTCAGTGGATTATAGCAAAAGACTTTGCTTGTTCCAGTCAGCTATGAGTAAAATTTATGGCTAATATAATAGAAATGTTGGGTTTAAGAAAGAAAAACATATTGGTAGATTACGTAATTTTTTCAGAAGTGTTTTCGACAAAGGCTAGACTCTCAGAAATATGTATTTTGACTGCTGAGATGATTATTTTGAAAATTACCTTTACATTCATAAATCGTTTTCTGTCTTGGTAAATAAAGCTTTAGTCTCGATACTTTTTGAAAACACCTGGTATATACGCAAACTTATGTGCGCACTACGGGTTACTCGCAGAATCTTGCCTTCAAAATGTGCACACATTCATATTTACACAATTACTGGAACGCACGTATATATACATCTACATGGGTATATAACGACGTAGTACGGTGGTGGTGGTGGTGGTGGTGTTTGAACAGAAGTTTGCACATCTATCTCCCACCAAACTATCATCAAATAAAAAACCTATTTATTTTTCTAAACTTCGCTCCTCGTTACCAACAGTATTGTCCTGTTTCATATCCCTAAGTAACTCGCAGAACGTTGATAGCAATCATTAAGGACTATGTCGATAATTTTTTCTTGTCTTTAGAGATACTTTTTCTTCTCACTCTCCCTCTCCCTCTCTCTCTCTCTCTCTCTCTGACGCTTTCTCTCTTCCTATCTAATTCACGGACTGACATCATTTGGATCTCTGACAATATTGACTAATTACGGCGTTTTGTCATTCTGTTTCCCGCTCTTTTTGTTGCAATACCGTAATATTGGCGGCCATTTTGTATACCTTGTTTAATAGATTTTGCAACTTCTCACCACAACTCATTTCGCCTGTTCTTGCAATATTTAAAAAATGTATGAATCAGTACATTAATGGATAGATGAAAATTAGATGTGCATGTAAATGGTGAAATAGACAAATATACAGCAGGAATATATATATATATATATATATATATATATATATATATATATATATATATATATATATATATATATATATTAATAGATAATAAAGAAAGATGGAGAGTGATAGACGTAGAGAGGTTGTGGTAAATAGAATAACGAAGTGGCAGAGAGAATATATATGCATATTGAAACACACACACACACACACACACACACACACACACACACACACACACACACACACACACACACACACACACACACACACACACAAAGATAGACTGAACGATATGAAAAAATATGTGTGTATAAAAAGACAGACATACAGACAAAGATATGTATATATTGAGATAGATAGATTGATGGATAGATAGATTGATAGATATGAAGAATCTTAGATAGATAGATAGATAGATAGATAGAAATTTAAAGAGAGACAAAGAAAAACACTTATAAATAAAGATAAGCGAAACTATGCTCAAATTTAATTCCCTCTCTATATAGATACACATGACTATTTATCGATCTATCAATCTAACAAACTCTGTTCTCATTTATCTATCTATCTATCTATCAGTTACAAAACACACACACACACACACACATATATATATATATGTGTGTGTGTGTGTGTGGTTAGACGATAGTCTTTCATTTAAGTATGTGTGATTAAATAATAAAGACATATTTTGTCTCTATAATTTAATTAAGAACCTTTCAATTATGTTTATAAGTGTCTTGTTTTCGGGTTGGAATTGGTGGAGGAATTTACCAAAATTGTCCCGATCGCTTTTGTATCTTTCATAGGCCATCATCAGGGGTTGCTTGCATGTGTAAAGACCGCTTTTAAAGAGGTTTTTTTTTAAAGTTTTTATAACATAACAAAACTATGCAAACGGAGTGTTGGATAAAACTGAGTTGCTGATGAATTTAAAAACAGAACGCTATCAACGGAAATAGAATATCATCGAGAAAATATGGAATATGGAAAAAAAATCTAAAGGTATTTCAAAACATTGTCGCTATTTTCACAATTAATTCTATTGATTTTATCTTTATTTTTTTGTTTTTATATGTCGGGCTTCAAGGATTTGTAATCGTAGCTTATCATTTTCGTGTGCTTTTATAGTGGTGTTTACAACTCTCTCTCTCTCTCTATATATATATATATATGCGTGTGTGTGAAACTTAAAACACAATCTCTCTTACACACACATACATGTACATACTTACATGTGCATCCACGCAGGCGCGCACCCCCACACACACTTCTATAATATTTACCACGTGACCTTCTAAATATTGGTAACTTTTCTTTACAAGGATTGTAAGTGAACAAATATTTCCAGCCAAATCTGTGTTTAACATTTTCTAAATGTCCTCTGTATAATTTTACCTCTTCGCTGTCTATGTGTCTATCTCTATGATAACACACACACACACACACACACACACACACACACACACACACACACACATATGTTGTATTGTCATCTGCTGATTCATGCAGAAATATACATATATATGCTTATACACACATATACATATTCATGCAGGATACATAAAGTAAAGTTGGCGACCATAGTCGAGGGTAACCCGAAGGCTCCCTTTTCGATAGCTACTACACCAATGTGTAGGGGAGGGCGCTACTCCTTTCTCTGGATTGCTCCACTTTACCCTTGATCCGTACCTTATAATGCTGAGAGTTAAGCAAGGAGGCATCAAGTACCATTTTTTGAGTCTTTTAGTATGACTCGACCTGGGATTGAACCCAGGTCTCCCGGGCCATTGGCGAACACTCTAACCCCTAGGCCAATGTCCGGTATAAATAAGGACGCAGTAATAAACGACGCAATGACAACAGACGCATGATAAAGACGCACGTAGGAAGACGCAGGATGACTTCTTTAACAATAATATATACCTCTCACTTTATTGCAAGGGTTCGAAAGGGTTGTTCAAGGTTTGCATGTGAGAGGGAGTTGGAGACCGAACATAAACTGTAATATCTTGACCCCACTGTTATGACCGTCACGTTGTGTCTTTCTTGTTCTTCAGTGCTGCTCAACCGGAGGCCTAGGGGCTCACTCTGCTGGGTAATGGCTTTCTTTATTGCATCTTATCAGCATCTTCTCCGGACCTCAGCTCATCAGGGCCCTAGGCCCCTTCGGCCTGGTATGGCTTTCCCTACCACATCTCATCTCCACTGGAACTCGAACTCTCTGGCCGGAACTCACTTAGAACCGGAACTCAATTCAACTGGCTCGTCGAACTCAACTCAATTATATAATCGTTCGACGCCCACTCGATCTTTGAAATCGAATGTTTAATCGTCATCAAGCGGAAATAACTGTCATGCAGTTCAGAGGTACACTCTCTTCCGGTGCATCACTCTGTCGTGTACCGAGGGAATTTTTTATCTTGTCCCATTTCATCAGCCAATTTCTGCCCACGTGATTTCCTCTCATAACTGCCATTAGAATGTGTCACTTCCTTCCGGTGCATCACCTTGAATGGCATTTTTGGCCGGGTCAAAAGGTCAAAACATAACACAGATAGATAGATAGATAGATAGATATTTGGAGGTACCCGTGGTGTAATTTGGAGGTGCCCGAGGTGTAATGGTTATCATCGTAGGAAATGGACACGGCGACACGAGTTCTAATCCTGGACGAGACTGATTGCATTTCACATAGCACTAATACCCTTGGGAAAGGAATGAATCCAATCATTCTCTCCTTCCAGCTATGGGTAAATAGTATGGCAGACTGGGTTCTTCAGCCTTTGTGAGGCAACTAGTCTAGGAGAAGGAAAATTCTGAATTCAAACCTGTTAAACTCCGCTTAAAAATTGACCTTGTGTCATATCCTGCCCGAGCTGAGGGGTTGGTAAATAAGATAGATAGATAGATAGATAGATAGATATTTCTCCTAAGGACTCCGATAACAACTGCTTAGCGCAGACACAGGACGTATTTTAGAAGACCTACCAGGAGCGCAAATGGAATAAGAGAGAGTCAGGGAAATATATATATATATATATATATATATATATATATATGAAAAGTCCGAAAACGCTAAGGACAATTTTTGTAAATTCCTCCACCAATTCCAACATGAAACCAAGACGCTTATTAGGAAACTTGAAAGGATGTTAATAAAATTATATAGACAAAATGTGTCTACATTATTTAATCAAACGTGCTTAAATGAAAGATTGCTGCCCAACTGCGCACGCACGCACACACACACACACACACACACACATATATATATATATATATATATATAAACAGAACGTTATCAACGGAGATAGAATATCGTCAAGAAAAAAATATATATATATCGTCAATCATGTTGATAGCATGAATTCGCTTGGTTCTCTATCTCTCTCTCTTTCTCTCTTTCTCTCTCTCTCTCTCGTTCTCTTTGCCACCCGTTCCTATCATCCATCACCTTTGTCAGGTGATAAATTTAAGAATGTGTTGCCCAGCCAACTCTAGTGTGTCCATGTGAAATAGTTCACACCAGAAATCGCTAACGAGTCCGTCGCTGCTTTTCCAGCAGTGCCCGGCTTGTCTTGTCCGTCTTTCTTTAAGGATAATTGTCAAGACGTCCAGACATCGTCAATTTACTGTATAATTAGCTGTGAACAAGTGTTCATTTAAACTTCAGATTTTAACATAAATATACTTTTGAACAGGCCTCATACTTGTATATATACAGAGAGAGAGGGGGGGTCAGAGATGGATTAACTGACTGAGAGAGAAAGAGAAAGAAAGAAAGAAAGAAAGAAAGAAAGAAAGAGAGAGGGTGAGAAAGATGAGTAACAGTAGTGTAATTACAGAGTCACATAAACACAGAGACACCGTCAATTGGTGAGTGTTCGTTTCTTGGCTATGTAATCATCAGTCTAAACTCTTGGCGAAAAACTGACAGTCACCAAGCACCGTTGACTCTGTATCTACACAACTGTTACTCATCTTTCTCACCCTCTCTCTCTCTTTCTTTCTTTCTTTCTTTCTCACTCTCTCTTTCTCTCTCTGTCAGTTAATCCATCTCTGACCCCCTATCTCTCTCTCTCTCTGTATATATATACAAGTATGAGGCCTGTTCAAAAGTATATTTATGTTAAAATCTGAAGTTTAAATGAACACTTGTTCACAGCTAATTATACAATAAATTGACGATGTCTGGACGTCTTGACAATTATCCTTACGTCCAGACTTTGTCTAGACGAGACAGAGACAAGGTAAGAAAAGTCATGTAGCTATTCTCAGTACCTTTTGAACTTTGACCGAGAGAGGCGTTGATAGTATATAGGTTATCGTCCTAGGAAATGGACCCGGTGACCCGAGTTCAAATCCTGAACGTGACTATTTGTATTTCATATAGTGCTAATACCATTGGTAAAGTATGAATCCAACTATTCTCCTCCCAGCTATGAGTAAATAGTGCGGCAGACTAGCTTTTTCTACCTTGGTATGCAGCCAGTCTAGGAGAAGGAAATTCTAAATTCAAACCGGTTAAACTGTTTAAAAGTCAAACTAGTGTCGTATCCTGCTTGAGCAGAAAGGTCGGGGTAAATATACACGCACAGATACTCTGTCTCTGTCTCTGTCTCTCTCTCTGTCGATCTCTCTCTCTTTATGTATAAAGATAGATGTGAGTGTGAGCACGCACTCGTGCGTGTGTGTATGTGTGTGTCATAAGAATTCCATGGAAAACATACATAATTATCATTTGAATTTAATCGACTTCTGTTTTTATTTTGTCAAGAATATAACTTTGAAATGAATAAATAGATTTGAATTGAAAGATTGAAGTTTGTTTTTTTTTTGTTGTTTTTTTTTGTTTGATTTTAACAACAAGTCTTGGCTTATTTACAATTTTTTTATACTTGTTTCTTCAAAGGTTTCCTTTTTCCGCACGTTCCTATCGAATACAAGTAATTACTGAAAACATCTATTTGACCTGACAGGTACTTCGACTCCGGGTCAGAGTGAACTTAGGAGTAATGGGAATGAGGTGGTAACAGCACACTCTCCACAACTGGAGCCGCATCATCAGATGTAATTTATTATCATAACCAGGATATTCATTTTTTGGAGGGGATCCTACCCTCTGCAGAGGATACAGTTTGCACATTCTAAGCCCCGACGAAAGAACGGTTATTTTTGAAGTTATATATATATATCCTTTTTTTTAAAAAAAAGAAGTTAGCTGTCTAATGGGTCATTTGATTTGCAATAAGGCTAACGTTACCGGTTCGCTTGAAAAAAATTAATTTAAAATTGTACCTTGAGAATAATGAAAAGCTGTCACCAAAAAAGAAAAAAATGAAAAAGTGCTTCCTTGTGAAATTTTAATTCAGCTTTTTCTCCAAGCGTTTCATTTGATAGTTTGATTTAGCTTTATGCCATACCAAACCCCTGTAGATTATTCAATGCCAAATTCTATTTTTTACATATATATTAGATACATTTGCAAGCACATTTTATGGATATACACAGTTAAATGATCAAACAGTTCTATTTCTAAAATTTCAATTTAGCATAAGTCTTTTTTTACACCCAATTTAAATGTCAAACAGTTCTTATTGACCCAATCGGGTGCTACCACTTCGAGCCAGAGTGGGCCAAGGAGCAAGGGCAATGAAGGGGCACACCATATTCCCAAAAGCTCCGGCAACATCAGATTGTATAATGTCATACCCAGGACGCTCGTTGGGGGAGGGATCTTACCCTTCAGCAGAGATGCAGTCGGTATATTCAACAGCCCCAGAAAAATAGGCCAGTTTCGTTTTAATCCAATTCGTGAAACCACTCGATAATATGGACACAGTTATATCTTGGGAGAATTCTTATTTTACTTTATCAGATATATCAGATTTCGTTATGGTCGATAAGCTGTCAGTTGCAGTCAGTAATTATATGAAGTGTGCGTATATATATATATATATATATATATATATATATATGTGTGTGTGTGTGTGTGTGTGTGTGTGTGTGTGTGTGTGTGTTTGGTTTGGTTTGGTTTCTTTGCTTAATGGCATATCAACCTTTGTAAGTTATTTAATGCCAAAGCTATTCTCCAAGAACAGTAGTGGTACTATTTAACCCATAGCTGGGAGGATAATGGGGTTCATACTTTTCTCTAGGGTATTTGCCCGAAAGTGAACGTAGTAGCGCGAATGGAGTACGAACTCGCTTACTACGATTCTGCAGTCCATCGCTTTAATCATCATACCACAAGGACACCCCCATATGTATGTGTATGTGTGCATGTCTGAAGTTGGTGTGGTGTGTATATGTGTGTGTAAATATATATATATATATTATATATATATATATACTCACACTCACTATATATATGTGTAGTGGGTGTATGTATATGTATAGTGTGTGTGTGTGTGTGTGTGTGTGTGTGTGTGTGTGTGTGTGTGTGTGTGTGTGTGTGTGTGTGCGTTTGAATGTATATATAGTCTATATATTGAACGTATATATAAAGACAGAGCATGAGTGTGTGTATGTGTGTGTGTGTGTGTGTGTGTGTGTGTGTGTGTGTGTGTGTGTGTGTGTGTGTGTGCGTGTGTCTTTCTGTGTGTCTGTATATGTATGTGGGACACACTCAGTTGCAGTGAATGCAGATTGGAATATCTATTAATGTAAATAGATTATTTTATCTCGGAAAAAATTATTAAAATATATGGTCTTTATCAGAAATACCTCTGTTTGCAGAGGAAATTTGATTTATTAATTAATAGGCCCCGAAATTTTTTTTTCATTCGTTTTGAATGGGTTTTGCCTTGAGGACATTATCGTTGAGCAGAGAAGCATGAAGGGCACCTCATTTCTTTTTTTCACGTCACGATGCACATCAATTATATATTATTCTCCGATCGTGTATTTATAAACGGGTGCTTGAATTAACAGATTTATCCTGAATTTGAACTCGGGTCCTCGGTTGTATTTTCGACGGCAATAACCGTTACGTAATGTGTATGAGAGTAACTTAAATCTCATAGTAGTATTTCAATATTGTATCAAGGGTTTATTATATATGTATATATATATATATATATGTGCGAGTGTGTGTGTGTGTGTGTGTGTGTGTGTGTAAATTTAACGAACCATTCGCTCAGGCAGGCTACGACACAAAGCCAGTTTTTAAACTGCATTTAGCAGGTTTGAATACAGTTTACCTTCTCGTAGACCTGTTGCCATAACAAGGTTAAAATGCCAGTCTGTCCAACTATTGATAGCTGGAGGAAAAATAGTTGGAAGCATATCTTTCGCAAGGGTATTAGCACTTTGTGAAATGCAAACTGCCTCAACAGGTTTGAACTCAGGTCACCTTGTCCATTTCCTGCGATTACACAACGAGTGAATGCATGCATATATATATATATATATATATATATATATATATATATATATATATATATATATATATATATATATATATATATATATATATATATATATATATATATATATATATATATATATATATATATATATATATATATAGAGAGAGAGAGAGAGAGAGAGAGAATTGCACATAACTGCATAAAACTAATCTTATTGCAAACATGTTTGATTATTGACAAAGCTAATAGCAGTTTACGATTTTTAAAAAAATATTTCTAGTATATATATATATATATATATATATATATATATCGTGTCATCCACTGAATGTCTCGTTGTATCATAACTCTTCACTTATGTCTCGGTACCCGAGATGCTTCCAGCTGGAATAAAAACTTGGCTGACTTTAGATCAGTCGGATATCTTACCCCTGAGATATCGTCATTCTCAACGTAAGCGACGAAATATTTTTACGTACATTTTTACATATACGATATCGACCACCGAATACTCTCATTGAATGCGAGTATCTTGGTCAGTCAACCCTTGTATATATAAATATATATATACATGAACTTTTCACCCGAGCCTCAGGTGTATATATATATATATATACGTGGTGCCTTCAATAAGTTTCCAGACGTTTTTGTACATTAAAAATTGTTAAAAATTCAGTATGTTATTGCTAAACATCTTATGAAATGACTGACCAATTTTTATGATTTCAGGTTCAAATGAACAGCTACAGCAGCAATTGGAATACACCCTACAACAGCTGTCGAATTTCAAAAATGCAATCTGGACTTTAGAAGAATGATATGCAATAATATTCTGTTTTAAACTTAGAAAAAATGCCATACGATGAAAGCTGGATCTACTGCTATGACCCAGAAACTAAGAGACAGAGTTCCCAGTGGAACCATGCTGGCTCTCCCAGACCCAAGAAGACAGACAGAGCAAATCCACCCACAAATCTTTGATGGTCCCTTTTTTTGACAGCACTAGCATGATCTGCATTCACTGGGTTCCCACTGGACAGAAAGTCAATAAGGAATACTATGTTGAGGTTTTAAGGGAGTTCAGAAAGTGATTTCGTCGGAAGAGGCCAGCACTCTTGAAATCGGGTCAGTGGCATTTCCACCAGGATAATGCACCAGTCCACAACTCCATCCTTGTCACCGACTATTTGACCAAGATGGGCATCAAGACAGTTCCTCAGCCTCCCTATTGTCTTGACCTTGCTCCCTGTGACTTTTGCTTATTCCCTAAGCTCAGAAGCCGTCGTTATGAGAGAATTGAGGAGATGAAAGAGGCTGTGACGAAGGTCATTGACACGCTCACACAAGAGGACTTCGGTGGGGCCTTCCAGAAGTTGTTAGAACGGTACAACAAGTGCATTGCATCTGGAGGAGATTACTTCAAAGGGGACTAGAGTTTCCTGTGTGCACTATCAATAAAAGTGCCCATACGAAAAAAGTCAGGAACCTTATTTAATGATCCTCGTATATATATATATATATATATATATATATATATATATATATATTAAGTTCAGCTAATAACTTCATAGACTAATCAAAATACCCTAATCGAATGTAGACAAATAAGGTTTACTTTTCAATATAGTCTTTCGAGTGATCCACCTTCTTCCTCCATCAGCGTTGCAGCAATTGGATCTCAATCGTCCAAAAAAGTGGTCAACAGCTGATATGACTTTACCACATAGAATTTTCAGGTTATAAAATTTTCAACTGATCCACGTACACACATACACATATATATATGTGTGTGTGTGTTCTAGGATATATATATATATATATATATATATATATATATATATATATATATATATAAGGGTATATTAAAAACTTACCGACCGAAGCAGTATTTACTAAGACAGAAATGGACAATTTGTATAGCCTTACCCTTCTTAAAAATATTCAAGTTTCCTACTCTAGCGAATTTTCAATTGACTGAAACGGTTTATTTTGATATGATGAGGTCTTGCACCGTTATATATCTGAAAATACCTTCCACATCTTCAAATCTTTACATTCATCCAAATCTTCAACTTCGGGCAGAATGTATCATAAGGTCAATTTTTTTTAGTCAAGTACAGCTAGTTTGAATTCCTTGTTTTCTTTTTGTCTATTTGCCATGTAAAATCTAAAGAACCCAGCCTTCCCTGCAATAAGCCCATTGCTAGTTTAATTCATGCCTTTTCCAAAAGGCATAAGCATGAAGTGGTATGTAATCAGTTTTTTCCAGGATTTGAACTCGAATCACGGATTCCGTTTTCTACAACGATAACCGTAATGCTAAGCACGTCTCTTCAGATGAGACAGAATTTCTTTTTTTAACGGCAATCTCAGTCTCTATATTTTTTTAACATTAAACACACCACGAACTTTTAACGTACATTGTATTAAGATCTCGTCACGGGTGTCTATGGAAGTAACACTTTCTTGTTTCTGTTCCCGCTCGATGGAAAGGTAAATTAGTTATGGTTGGGCGATTTTTTTTCTTTTCAACTGCTCACTCATCCATACACCTCTCCGTTAGCCATCCTTAAAATACAAAGTAATTAAGATAGACGAATTTAACGACGATTTTTATTTCTAAATTGCAATGTGTTATACAAAGAGGATACAATCTTTTTTGTAATATCCATACGTCTTGCACCTCACCACCCCTGGCCGAAAACTTTTAAGTACTCCTTATTTAGATTTATACGCCTCAGTACTTAACAAAACCAGAGATTCTAAGGAATTTAATAAAGAAGCCAGAAACATTTTTAAGGGCTGACTGGATTCATAATTTGATAAAATCTACTATAACGACCGCTGTATTGCACATAAAAATATCTTCGTTAGCTGCTTTTTTTAAAATCTCATATATATATATATGTGTGTGTGTGTGTTTATTCATCACTGAAGACTACGGCAACATTATCTCTCTCTCTCTCTCTCTCTCTCTCTCTCTCTCTCTCTCTCTTCTTTCTTTCTTTCTCACTCGCTCGATCTTTCTTTATCTTTCATAGAAAAGTATATATATATATATATATATATTGGGTCTTGCAGGTAAAATGAGACGAATGATGATATATTTACTAAAGTAATTGTTATAAATCGATATAATTTGAATCTGAAATATATTTGCCTATAAACATTCATCACTCAATATGGCTGCCTTCTTGGGCAATTACTGCCTCCACACGAGAACGAAACTGTTTTGCAGCTGCCACAAGTGCCGCCCTGTGCACATCTTCAAATTGTTTATGCTTGTGTGTGGGGAAGCATTGGTCCTTGCTTGAAGCTCGCCTCACAAAAAATAATTAAGAAGATTGAGATCTGGGCTATTACTTATCCAGATGTCGACCCTCAAAAAAAAAAGGTACCTTCTCACCAAGAAAGGTCGGTGTTGCTTTTGATGTATGATTTGGTGCGAAATCCTGGATCAGCACCTCATTGTTAAGCCCAAAGTTCTACTCCATCCACGGTAACAAGGAGGTTTTCATATGTCCAGATACTCCTTTCTACCGAACTTCAAACGAGATGCAATGAAATGTGGATTCATGACACTTCCATCACTCGCCGCGGCACCAAATGCCATCAGAGAGGCCGGATTCTTAGTCTGAAACCCAGGTGGGACGTCAGAAGGGTCGTATGAAATAATACGAAGATTTATACGATTCCCCTCAGCTCCACAGTGAACTTTTTCTCGTCCACACGCACAAGAGCATTTCCTGTACCTTGATGCCTGATGAATGACAGAAGCTTAGAGCATCTCTCGGATCCGATGGTTTTGGTCTTGGCTGTTCAGAAACGACGGCGTCTTCGAATATAGCTTGTAATGGTAAGGTCCCTGATGACAGCTCTAGACAATGTGGAAAGAGAACATTGCATTTCTTTGCTAGAGTTGACATCGATGTGGATGGACGTTTGATGCCAACGAGAAAGCTGGGATTGCGCCTAAATCCTGTCGAGTTTTGTGTTCTTTTCTATCAACCTTGGAACCGTCCTTAAGTCGTTTAAAATCATGATAAATTTTTGGAAGTTTCTTCAACTTAACAATGTCCTTTGTAGTGTGCTTGGCCTATACTAACACGATAATGGTGAAACGTTTCTGTTGTTCCGTGGCTTTCCGCTATTGAATAAGTTCGCCGTTTAGCCGAAACGAAAGAGGATTCCTAGTCGTTTATACTAGCAATATTTTGTCAAGAAATGATTATTTGAACACACAAAATCAACAGCTTAAAGCTGGTCTCAATTTCTTTGCTAGACCCTATATGTATATTAGAATTATCATGACTAGAAAATTCGGCAAACACCTACATACGGAACAGCTGTTTCGACATTATGGGGTCTACATCAATAGTGCACAGCGTGATCTCCACCACTGGAGATCGAACCGACAACCACTGTATGCAGAAGCCGAAACTCTACCACTAGGCCACCGGTTCATGTCACATATAACGAATTATGCCGAATTAACTAGTTGTGATGACAATGCGCGACCACTTGACCTAATGTGTCTTGAAGGTACGTATTCCCTGCAGAGGACACGGTCACCTTCGGGGTTACGTCTTCCAAAGTCAGTGTTATGAATCCACATAACGTCAACCTCATGGGCTGGGAATGGAATTATATTATGTTTAAATGGAGGAATTAGATGTTATATATTAGAATTATCATGTTCCGTATGTCGCATGTCGGCATTTGCCGGATTTTCTAGCCATGATAATTCTAATATATAACAGTAATTCCTCCATTTAGATATAATATATATATATATATATATATATATATATATATATATATATATATATATATATCATTAAAATATATATATATAGAGATAGATAGATAGATAGATAGATAGATAGATAGGTAGAACGAAACAGATCAGTCTGTGGATGACTATATATATGTATATATATATATGTGTGTGTGTGTGTGTGTGTGTTGTGTACTTAATCAGCAAGTCGTTTTCTAAGCATGTTTGGATGAAGACTGCAGAATGTTTTCTTTTTAAGAACTTTGAGTGAAGACCAACCAAATACAACCCTTGAGGACGACCAATGAACTGGTCGAAAGTGCATGGCCTAGAACGGGACACGTCCTTTACCAACTCGACCCAGACATAAAAAAATAACAAGAAAACTTAAACGTCTTCACTTAAAGATCTTAAAAAGAAAACACTCAGCGGTCTCCAACAGAACACACACACATACATATAAATGTATATGTGTGTGTGTAGATAGAGAGAGACAGAGAGACGGAGAGAGACAGAGAGACGGAGAGAGACAGACAGACAGAGAAAATGGAGTGGCACGTATTGTTATCGCTTCGTGAAAATGGACTCTTCGACTCGAGTTCAAATACCGGACGAGACTGTCCGTTTTCACTTTGCCCTTGCGAAAGGCATGAAACCATTCGTTCTTTCGCCCCACTATCTAAATAGTAAGAGAGGTGGTAAGTAAATAGTTGAATAGAGTAATTTTTTTTAGCTTTGGCAAGGCAACCACTATAGGAAAAGGAAAACTCTGAATTCAAATCAAATGTATCCCACTTAAGAATTGACCTTGTGACCCATCCTGATTGGAGCGGAGGGGTTGAGTAAACACACACGCACACACACACATACACACACACCGTCTGTCTGTCCTTTTGTCCCTTTCTCTCTCTCACACACACACACGCGCAATATATATATATATATATATATATATATATATATATATATATATATATATATATATAGAAAAACGAAAAACCGGTCACGTTAGGATTATAGATTTATTTCCATCCTGTTATGGCTATTGATATGAATCAATAACACCAAAAATAACAGGACTTCTTCAGATCTAATGGATAAAATAATTCAGAATAGACACAGGAAGGAAGGGTGGGAGGGGTTAGAAATTCTAAATACCTCCAGATTTAATGACAATTTAGGGAAGTACAACATTCCTTACGTAAGTTTATTAAGGAACGTTGTACTTCCCTAAAAAAATTTAATTTACTATAATTCCAACCGGTAATAAAAACTAAAAACCGGAAGTGGGCGAAATGGGGAGGAAACTCTTCACCCCTTTTCTACCCCCTCCCACACTTCCTTCCTGTGTCAATTCTGAATTATTTTATCCATTAGATCTGAAAGAGTCCTGTTATTTTTGGTGTTATTGATTCATAACAGGATGGAAATAAATTTATAATCCTAATGTGATCAGTTTTTTGTTTTTCTTAAAGAAATTATTGCTCTCTGATGTCAGTTACATTGAGCTCTTTACCAGGAAATTTAAATGTTCATAGTTGAATGATTTTTTTATTCCTGACGGAATTATTCCTGACTCCTGTTTAACTGGACTGAATAATACATAATATATATATATATATATATATATATATATATATATATATTTATATATATATATATAATCCTAATGGATTTCCTTGACTTTATCAAGCCATTTGTCTCTAATCATCCATCGCTTCTGGCAGATCATATAGACTACATCCAGTGCCTGTAAAGAGCTATTTTAGAAAAGTTCTTGTTGGTCGGCAGCACTTGCACGTCCGTGTGAATGGTTCCAAAGGCGAACGTCGCTTTTGAGTACAGTGTCCCGCATGTCTTGCCAGTCTTATTTGGTGGTTTTAGAGATGGGAGGTAGGTAGTTGTACAGCTGCATTTGTGGGTTGTTGCTTCCAGGATTTGTTCAATATAGCTCGTAGCCTTCTTGACAAATCCCCGTCTATTTTCTTTTCTCAATACGCTTTGGCAGCGTCCATGTGGCGAATACATACGTTAAAAAGAAATGAATATTCTACCTTACAATTCGGACTTTCACGAAAATAAACATCAGGTGATGTTCATTGTAGTGTGAAGATTAATGCGTTAGTCTTGAAAATTAATAACTTTTTTAAATCAGTCACTCACTTGATGGTCAATGGCGTGGAAACACTAAGTTGGGAGGTTGTTATATTATTTCAATATAATAGAGTAGTTTTATTTCTTACTGCAGTATTACTGTTTGTAGTTTTTAACTAAGGCTTTATATTGTATATAATTTTAATCTCTCTCTCTCTCTCTCTCTCTCTCTCTCTCTCCTCTCTCTCTCTCTCTCTCTCTCTCTCTCTCTCTCTATATATATATATATATATATATAATATATATATATATATATATATATATATATATATATATATATAAACCGGCTCACTGGACTGGTGGGTAGAGTGTTCGCTAATGGTCCGGGAGACCTGGGTTCAATCCCAAGTCGCATCATACCAAAGACTTTAAAAATGGTACTTGATACTCACCAATATAAGGTACGTATCAACTTAACACTCAAGGTACGTATCAACTTACTCAGCAATATAAGGTACGTATCAACTTAACACTCAGCAATATAAGGTACGCATCAAGGATAAAGTGGAATAATCCAGAGAAACGAGTGGCGCCCTCCCCTACACCTCGGTGTAGTAGCTATTTAAGAGGGAACCTTCGGGTCGACCTCGACTAACGGTCGTCAACTTTACTTTACTTTATATATATATATATCAAGGGGGAGTCCCATGGCCTAATGGCTAAGGTATGAACCCCCTTGTTCTACCAGCTCAGGGTTAAATAGAACCACTACTGTTCTTCTCCAAGAGTAGCTTTGACATTAAATAACCCAGGAAGGTTGGTATGCCTTTAAACAAAAAGGAAAATCACTCGTACGCGCTCATATATACACACACAGGCATACATGCACACAAACAAATACACATACGCACACAAGCACACACACACACAAGCACACACACACACACACACATATATATACACACTCACAATTGCACATGCATACTAACATACATATGTACTCACTTTATGCTAAGCTGAGCGAAGGCCTGTGAATACAAGCACATATTTAGCAATGTGTAAAAAGGTTTACATATATATGTTCACGTGCGTAAATCTAGTAATAAAACATACATGGTGTGTAATTTCTTTGATACACACTTCCCGTTTTCATTAAACAAAAAAAAAATCTCCTCTATTTTTTTTTTGTTTCCTTGAAGTTATTTTAAGCGCACTAATTCAAATAGTAATAAGGAGAAGAAAAAAAAAAGTCTATAGACTTCAAATTCTCTCCCCACTCCCTCGGAGCATTTACCCATGCTATCACCCGTCTCTTTCCACGGCTAACCCGTCTTGTGTGAGGTTTAGAATTTAATTTCCTGTGGCCATTACCCCATATCAATACTTTTTTTTTGGTTACTCCTCTCAAGTAAAATCTAATAAATACACGGACGTGACAAAACTAATATGGCGGTTCCCGCCAATCTGCTCGGTCCCTTGTTCTTAAGTCAAGACTGTATTAAAAGCGATAAGATCTCATTTTTAGGCTAACTTTTATTCATTTATTTTTTTCGGCTTGACAGATAAGGGGGTAGAAATTTGAAAGAAGAAATAGTAATCAATGTTTTTATTATTGCAACATAATCTTTGATTAAGTTGTCCTACACCATGCCCTTATTAATGCATAATCTATCTATCTATCTATCTATCTATCTCAGGCCACGTATATGTATTTCATGCTCTCTGTCTCTATCTCTGCCACACTATGCTTATTTCTCTCTCCCCCCCTCTCTCTCTCTTTATATATATATATATATACTAATGGGATATTGTGAATAATGTGGTGGATAAAAGTTCCTCACACACACAGTTGTACAGTCGCAGAAGATCTAAAAGCGTACTCAAATTCGAGACAGAACTAGTTTATGACCTAAAAATCTAGTTCAGCAAGAATATATAGATAGATAGATATCAGATGAAAAGTTCATCGCCTGACCACGACATTCTCATGGAATGGGGCTAAATGATGTTTATTTTTTTATCATAATCCCTCTGGTGGTTAACACACTTCTTCCATAGTTACTTCGGAGCTTTAATGTCATTGCTGCAAATCAGGAACCAACTGCACATATGTCATTATAATATTAGCTTTTCACCCCAGTAACTTTTTAGCCCACCCTCGTATATATATATATATATATATATATATATAATATATATATATGTGTGTGTGTGTGTGTGTGTGTGTGTGTGTGTGTGTATTCTTATATGATCCAAGGAGGAAATCCAAGTGGTAGGAGTATCCAATATGAGTGCTCAATACTAACGGCTATTGATGTATAATTAATTTGGGATTAATGATACATCAACACTCAACGTGTACAGCTAAAAACCCTTTTATATAAAGACAAAAAGGAAAAAAAATCGCTTTCTTGGTATCATTATAAATTTATTTCAGGTTTTTAAAATCTTCCTCAGATGAATAATTCAAAATTTTTATTTGGATGTTTTCATATTGCTTCTGACGAGAATGGAATTTGAAAGAAAAATTCCTTTTTTTAATTTTTTCAATTAAAATAATTTTTATTAAAATCATTTGAAATATATTTTATCACATTTTTTTTTATCAAGAAACATTTTTTAAAAGTTGAAGATATCATATCTAAAATTATTTTTTATTTTATAATGCTTATACAATCCTCTTGAAAAAACCGAAACCCCTAATTTACTTATTACTGAAAATTAAAAAATCTAACCCCTTAAAAAGTTAATCATGGTACGAGACTTTTTTTTAATTATATGGATAAAAAAATCTTTTTATATAAAGACAAAAAGAAAAAAAATCACTTTCTTGGTATCATTATAAATTTTAATTTTTAATTATATGGATAAAATTTAAATTCTACTGGAGACCATTATGTTTTATCAATATTAAAGAATATAATTCGTATTATCATGAAATAATAATTAAATTCTATCTAAATTTACAAAAAGTAGTTTTAATTTTTCAAATCATCGTAAAAATTCATGTTATTTATTTTAAGAATAATTCAATGTTAAAAATGTTAAAGTCAATCGTAATGAACAAAGAATTAATATGCAATTCCCTTATCAAACATCAAGTAATGTTAATAAGTAAAGAAATCATCTCTAATTGATATTTTATATATGTAACTAATAATTTGTTATATAAAAAAAATTAATATTCGATTCTTAACCTTGTGTTTAACCAGAGCAAAAAACGGTGAAATAAAATAAAAACCGGTGGAGGATTGGAATAATTCCTTGTCATTATCATTTATTATCAATTTTATAATTATTTTATCTTATTATC
>OY757930.1:85942265-86009765 GCA_963585895.1 Sepioteuthis lessoniana | reverse complement strand
CAGTTAAATGGTTTTATTTACAGATAAATGATTTCAAGTATATCTATTTAACACTCATAATTCTATTCCTTTAATTGCACGCAGTTAAATGGTTTCCAACATTCCTATCTAACTTGAAAATTTCTGGTTAGTATTAATCATTTGTTTGCATACAGTTAAATGGCTTCAAGTATTGCTATCTAAGAACAATAGATTTATTTGCACACAGTTAAATGGTTTAAAGTATTGCTATATAACACTAACAATTCAGTTTAACATCAGTCATTTTGTTTATTGGCTAAACAATTCTATTTGACACATAGATTGGATTCTAAAAGGTACTACCTCTCCAGGTCAGGGTGGATCAGAGAGTAATTTCAACGAAGGGGTTCTCTTCATTCCCCAAGCTTTACGATTGGAGCCTCACAATCAGATGTTGTTTAGTGTCATACCCAGGATACTTCTTTTTATAGGAGGGAATCTTACCCCTTTACAGGGACACAGTCAGTGTATTCAAAACCCGTCTATTGGCTGATTAAATATTTTTACTGCTGAATCATCGTATTTTGGGTAACAAATTTTGAATGATATAGAGTGTGGTAATGATTAATATTCAATATTATCCGTTTTGATGGTTTAGGTTTGGTTAGGTTTCTTTGTTTAATGACATATCAACCATTGCAGGTTATTTAATGTCAAAGCCATTCTCCTAGAATAATAGTAGTGGTGCTATTAAACCAATAGCTGGGAGGATAAGAGGGTTCATACCTTTCCCAAGGGTATTTGCCCGAAGGTGAACGTAATAGCGCGACTGGAGTTCGAACGATTTCGCAGTCCATCGCTTTTTGATGGTTTAATATTCGAGTAGAAATAATAAAATTAAGAAGAAAATTATGTTCATAAAAAAAATGGTCAGTGTGATCTTATTTACGTTCGATCCTACACACGCATACGTGCATACACGAATACGTGTACACACCGGTACATACATCCACACAATCATACGTACTCACAAACATACAACACACTCAGACATACTCTCACTCACAGGCAACACACTAACAGACATACACCCGCACACAAAAGCACCTATATACACTCTCATAGACACACCCACATACACACACACACACACACATACATACACACTTACAGACATGCACATACGTACACACGCATACATACATTTTTCGCGTACATACATTTACACTTACAAATACACATACACAGGCGCACATACACACACATATATGTGTGTGTGCATGTGTGTGAGTATTTTAATCAAATAGTGCCATCTCCTAATTAAATGGCAGGCTTTTGAAATTTGTTGACAAGATCTCATACCGCGGTAGTAATATCTTATCTACTGAAAGTGATGTCAGCATACGCATAGGGAAGGCATGGGCTGCTATTGACAAGTTATCGATCATATGGAAATCTGATCTCTCCGATAAATTAAAACGGGAATTCTTCCAAGTTGTAGCCGTGTCAGTGCTACTGTAAGGCTGCACCACTTGGATTCAAACTAAATGCTTGGAGAATTACACAAAGACGTTACCTGCTGTATTGAACAAATCTTGGAAGCAGCACACCACAAAACAGCGGTTGTACGGTCACTTACCTCCTATCTTCAATCATCCAAGTAAGCCATATAATACATGTTGGGCACAGCGGGAAAATAAGGATGAGCTTACCGGCGACTTTCTACTGTGGACTACTACATATAGATACACTAGTGTTGGCCGACCGGCAAGGACTTCGTAGGCTCTGTGCTGTCACTGGATGCAGTCAAGAGGACAGGTCAATACCGATGGCCGATAAGGATAGATGGTGAGAGAACCAAGAGAATCTGCGCTGTCGACTCACCTTGAAGACGACGATGAGGATAATATATATATATATATATATATATACATATATATATATATAATTTTTGCTTTACAATATCCTCTCTTGAATGAACTGTGTCGGTTGTGAATATTTGAATCCAGCAAAGCTTGCCGTATATCCTGTTTAGGAATTGATTAAGTGCTTTTATATGTTACTTACTTGAAAGGATTTGTATGAGGGAATGACTTTTACAACATTTCACTTTGTATTTTGTAAACGCAGTTTTTCTTTAATCTTTTATTTGGCTTTCTTATTGCTGATAATGTTGATCTATTTTTGCCTTTCGTCAACAGTCGTGATATTTATTAGGCGATAAAAGCGATACATCCGAAACGGGAAAAAGTTAATAAGAAGTACTGAATTGAAGATAGCATGACAATATAAGTTATTTAATCCAAAGAGATAACAACGTCTAAATTCGAAGAAAGATCTTGTTGTCGTGGTTAGGAATAGAACACTGTAGTGTAACATTTGTTTGCGCAATATCATTAAAATTGATTGGAACAGAGGTAAGTTCCATCAATCCAATTCGCAATTTAATAAAGATAAATAATAATCTTGCGATGATGGAATTTATGTGTCTGCCTGTCAGTAACCGAAATTATATCACAAGGATGTCAAAGTCTCTTTACTTATAAGCATCACAGTCTCTGTTTTTATTTAAATCTCAATTACTTATAAAATTATTCTACATTATAATACGATTGACCTTATCTACATCTATTTGTCTCTGCCTCCCACCAGACAGGACATGACACAAGGTCAATAACCCGAAGGTCGATTATAGTGGGGGTTTAGGGGTGGGGAAGATCGGGAACAAGCCTAGGCTCGAGCCCTGCTTGACTATCCTAGTCATCGACCCACTTAGTGCTATGTGTCTGATGAGCATAGCTGGACTTAGACCCAGATCTGGGTCCAAGCACGTATGCCTAATTATAGCTTAAACTGGACCAAGGGGTCCTGCGCTATCTACAGGGTGGAACGATAAAATTGTCTCCCTAGAAAAGACGACATGATTCCATTTCCGTTTAATGAAAACGGGTTTTCTTTTTTTGTTACAGACCATCTACTAGTTGGCCAGTTGTGTACAAATCCCAAGAGCGATAGGAGCCTTCTATCATGTCTGAAAGTGACACAATGTTCAACGAGCGAGATCGGAGATGTACAACTCATGCTTTCTATCGATCCAACTTATGACAACAGGACCATTGCCAGCATCCTCAAAATGCAAATCTGGATTGCCACAAATAACAGAGACGTGTCCAGGGTGATGAAAACAAATTTTCTGGCTACGGTTATGGTCTTTGGTGTGTTTTCAAGTGAGGGCCACATCATGCCACCACATATGTTCGAAGTCGGCTTGAAAGTCAACACCAAAGTGTACCTGGATGTGCTGAAGAGTGTGGTGTGCCCCTGGTGCAATCAGGTGGTCGGTAGCAGACCCTGGGTGTGGCAGCAGGACTCGGCGCCGGCCCACAAGTCCAAAGAGACCCAGGCTTGGCTTCAGAAGGAGTGCTACGACTTTGTACCCTTCTCTCACTGGCCCCCTCCTCCCCCGACCTGAACCTGCTGGACTACTTCATTTGGTCATACGTCAAGAACATCACCAACATGACATCCCATAACACCAACGCCAGCCTGATCGCCGCCATCCGCCGAGTATTCACCAAGCTCCCGCCGGTGCTTGTGGAAAAGGCATGCTCCCAGTTCCGGATCCGTATCGAGGCGGTGATTGAGGCTGAAGGCGGCTACATTGAATAGATGTCAGCTCGACTACATAATCAAGTTACCTAAATTGATTTTTTCAATAAAAGTTTTAAAATAAAGCTGTTGCGTTGTTTTCTTTAGGACGACAATTTTAACTTTCCACCCTGTGTTATATTCTCATGTGCCGTATCATAACGACACAATAATAAACAGACGAGCGAAGACTTCTTTAGAAAAATATGTACCTCTCACTTTATTGTAAGGGTTCGAAAAGGGTTACTCGAGGTTTTCGTGTGAGAGGGAGTTGGAAACCGAACAGAAACTGCAATATTTTGACCCCTACTCTTATGGCCGTCAGCGTTGTGTCTTTCTTGTTCTCCTGATGCTCAACCGGAGGCCCAGTGGCCCAGCTCTCTGCTGAATGATGGCTTTCTTTACTGCATCTTATCAGCATCTTCTCTGGACCAACTCATCAGGGCCCCAAGCCCCTTCGGCCTGGTGTGGCTTTTCCTACCACATCTCGTCCATAACTCCGTCTCAAACAGTAACTGGAACTGTCATTTGACTTCTGTCTTGACTGAGTTATATAATAGTTCAACGTCCACTCGATCGCCCACTTGATCTTTGGAATGGCATGATTGATCGTCATCCAGCGGAAATAACTGTCATGCAGTTCACAGGTCACTCTCTTCCGGTCTATCAGTCTATGAGTGTATCATGGGCTTTACCTTGTCCCATTTCATCAGCCAAATCCACCCACGCGATCTCTTTCGATTACTGGCCATTGGAATGTGTCACTTCCTTCCGGTGCATCACTTTGTAATGGCATGTTTGCTCGGGCCGAAGGTCAAAATACAACACCTGTATAAAAAGGTGACAATGATGCAGCTCGCCCACCCGAAGGTGGCCCAGCCGAACTCAGCGGCCTTTTGGCCTCAAGTCTGCCATTCATGTTCAATGCCCGTCCAACATGAATGCCAGGGGGCCCAGCCAAAAAGCCGGGGCTTTATGTTGTGGGCCTTTATTTATATATACGAGGTGCATACGATAAGTTTCCGGAATTTTATCGTATGGGCATTTACAATTGTCGTAGACTCTTGAAAATTCACTATGTTATTGCTATACATCTTATGAGATGACTGACCAATTTTTATGATTTCAGCTTCAAATGAACAGCTACAGTAGCAATTGGAATATACCCTACTAAAACCTGATTGTCACAGCTGGTGAATTTTAAAATTGCCATCAGACACTTTAGAAGAACGATATGCAATAAAATTCTGTTTTAAACTTGGAAAAAATGCCACAGAAACATGGAATGCTTCAGACTTCTTTTGGGGCATCTTGCATGAATCGAGTTTCAGTTTTTGAGTTCTTTCAGAGATTCAATGAAGGCAGGGAGTCTGTGAGGGATGATGAGAGGTGTGGGAGGAGTAAGGAAGTCAATACACCAGAGTTGATTGGCCAAACGGTTAAGGTAGGGGTTAGGGTTACTATGTTGAGGTTTTAAGGGAGTTCAGGAACAGATTCAATCGGAAGAGGCCAGCACTCTTCAAATCGGGTCATCGGCATTTCCAGCAGGACAATGCACCAGTCCACAACTCTATCCTTGTCATAGACTATTTGACCAAGATGGGCATCAAGACAATTCCTCAGCCTCCAGACCTTGCTCCCTGTGACTTTTGCTTATTCCCTAAGCTCAGAGGTTGTCGTTATGAGACAATTGAGGAGATGAAAGTGGCTGTGACGAAGGCCATTGACACACTTACACAAGAGGACTTCCATGAGGCCTTCCAGATGTTGTTGGAACGATACAACTAGTGCATTGCAGCCGAAGGAAATTACTTCGAAGGGGACTAGAGTTTCATGTGTGTACTATCAATAAAAGTGCCCATATGAAAAAAGTCTGGAAACTTATCGTATGCACCTCGTACAACTCGATAGCGGTTTACATTGTGAACAGGATGAATTTACATATTTATTTGCATATTGATTTTAATAAAATTTTGCTTCGTCTTATTTCTAATTATTTGGGTTTTTTAAAATGAATACGAGCAACCCCTATATATCATCATCATCATCATGTCGTGCCGCCCGCACGGATATCCCTGACCCTCTCTCGCCACTCCTCCCTATAGTTCATCGCTTATGGCAGGTCCTCAGGGCTACATATATATATATATATATATATATATATATATATATATATATATATATTCATTAGTACATCAGCTCTGTGTGGACACAGGATGTAACCAATAAGACCTGCTCGAAACGATGGACGATACAAACGAGTGGCGAGAGAGAGTCAAGAAGATTCGTGATCGAGACACCACATGTAATATTGTAGGGGGCAATGGTAAGCAGATTGTGATATTATTGGAATAAAAGCCATAACATTAATAATCTTTTAAACAAAGCAGTTAACGTGGGAGTTCAAATAAATAAACGTTTATTATGATAAAGAATCTTTATTCACATTGCGATTTTTAAAGATTCCCTGTTTTTATTTTTCCTTTTCTTTCTTGTTTTTTTTTATACTGTTTCTTTCGCTGGCTCTTTCATTCTCCCTTTTTTTCTTTCTTCCGTATTTTCTTCTCTTTTTCTTTTTTCTTCTTTCCTTATCTTTCTCCCCTGTAATTGGCATTGATCTTTTGTTTTCTTTCTTTCTTTCTTTCTATCTTTCTTTCTTCTATCATCAATTTTGCTCCTTTGCAATCAATCAATCAATCTTTCTTTCCTTCTTTCTTTCTAAAACGTTCTTTTTTAGCCTTTCTTTCTCTTTGTATCTTTATATCATTTTTTTTTTCTCTTTTTAAAATTTCCTCTTTACGTAAATTTGATTTAACACAAAGAACGACCAGAGAAATGTCGCCCATTTTCAATTCCTTACTCGGCCAATTTTGTTTGCCTAAATAAATCCAGGCTGGCCTATATTTAATCAATTTCTCCAAATGAATATTAATTAATGGATATCAATTAATGATTCGTTACTCATTAAGCTTTTCTATAATTACTCGCCCTTTTGGCAACCGACAACTGACGTGGCACCACTTGAAAATGGTCAGTGTGGAATTTTCTCGGATTTTTAACTTCTTTTTATAACTTTTACTTTCCTATTAAAATCTTTTTACTTATTAGCTTTTTATCGTTCGTTTTTACGTCTTTCTTTCTTTCTTTCTTTCTTTCTTATTATTGACTTCTTTCTTTCTTTCTTTCTTTCTTTCTTTCTTTCTTTCTTTCTTTCTTTCTTTGCTATCGATGACGTCTTTCTTTCTTTCTTTCTTTGCTATCGTTGACGTTTTTCTTTCTTTCTTTCTTTTTTCTTTCTTTCTCATCATTGACTTCTTTCTTTCTTTCTTTCTTTCTTTCTTTCTTTCTTTGCTATCGATGACGCCTTTCTTTCTTTCTTTCTTTCTTTCTTTTTTTCTTATCATTGACTTCTTTCTTTCTTTCTTTCTTTTTTTCTTTCTTTCTTTCTTTCTTTGCTATCGTTGACTTCTTTTTTTTTTCTTTCTTTCTTTCTTTCTTTCTTTCTTTCTTCTCTGCTATCATTCACTTCGCTTTCTTTCTCTGTTTGTTTCTTTCTTTTCAACTATTGAAATCCCTCTAATTTATTTGATTTGTTAAGCCCAGTTTTCAAAGAACAAATATGTCTCGCGTATAATTCTTAAAAACGTTTGAAAGTCTAAGTTAATTCAAAATTGTCCTTGTCAAAATTTCACAAAAAGTCGACAGTATTGAACTTTTCTGATAAATTTCCTCAAATAAGTTAGGTATGGAATCGGACTGACCATATTTACAAAGAACCGAAGTTCTTGATGATGTGCTCACAGAGAAAATCTTTAAGAAATAAACCTTTTCAGATTTAGTTGATGGTTGATTGATTGATTTTAATGGCACGTCAAAACGTCAAGGGTTATTTTAAGCTGAAAAGTTTGGGAATCGCGTTCTGGTACGTTCATATTTACAGTTTAGTGTAGTTGTAACTTGGAACTTTTTTTTGAAAAAGATCTTATCGAATACAAATAACTTTTTAACAAATGAATTCAACATGCAGATAAAACCCAAACGGATGCAATCCGTGGCGAACAAAAATTACCTAATCTTTTCTTGTTAGAAAACTGAAGTCAGAGCGTTAATATTACAAAAGAGAAAAAAAATGAATGAAGTTGTTTGCTCTGTCTCAGCAAGTTGATATTTTGCGTGTCTAAAAAATCTTTGTGTGAGTATGACTCTATATCAAAGGGAAAATATATTTATGCGTTAAACGTATTTGTGGCTGCAGCAGAAATTTTCATCAGCATGGGACAAATTGAATACTTGTACGAATATATCCATTAAAACAATAACATATTCGTTTAATTTAAGAAAATTAAGTAATGTTGAAATTAAATGCACTCTCGAATGAAAAAAAATGTTAGACTTTTTCTCCAATTAAAAGTAAAGTTGGCGACCGTAGTCGAGGGTGACCAGAAGGCTCCCTTTTCAATAGCTACTACACCGAGGTGTAGGGGAGGAGGCTACTCTTTTTTATGGCTTGCGCCACTTTAACCTTAATAAGTACCTTATAATGCTGTGAGTATTAAGCAAGGAGGTATCAAGTACCATTTCTAAAGTCTTTGGTATGACGCGACCCGAGATTGAATCCAGGTCTCCTGGACCATTAGCGAACACTCTACTTACTTGGATAATCGAGCCGTTCGCCAACGGCCCGGGAGACCAGGGTTCAATCGCCAGGTCGAGTCATATCAAAGACTCGAAAAATGGTGCTCTATCCCTACTTGCTTTATACTCACCATTATAAAGTAAAGGTCAAGGATAAAGTGGAGCAATCCTGGGAATGGAGTAGCGCCCTCCCTTACACCTCAGTGTAGTAGCTATTGAAAAGGGGGTCTTCTGGTCACCCTCGTCTATGTTCGCCAACTTTACCTTCTTACTTTACTCAAAAGAAATAAACCGAAATCTTTTTGAGTCAAAATAAATCGATAAAACCTACTAAAGATGAATTATTTCTATTGCTACATATAAGATCGAAATTAGGTAAAAAGTTAAAGATTTATCACTCTAATAGGTTAAAAATGTATTTTTAACAATCTAGAAGGGAAAGGATTTCCTAAATTCTTCTGGTCTTTGATCCTTCAGACTTATCGCGGCAAGTCATATATAGTTGTCTGTGAATCTCAAAGAAATTTTAAGACCAGCGGGTAAACGCTGATCAGCTAATAAATGCAAAGGTACAAAAATTACATCCTCTTGAACCAATTTTTTGTTCAAAAATTAATACTTTTTTTAAGTATGGAAATCTGTTGATTATCAGAATGGAACTGGGAGTAATTGCATTGAATGTGTAATCCCCAGAAAACTACAACTGGAAGTTCCCTATCACATACTGCTTAGTGTCACAGAGAGGATAACCTTTTATTAGATAGGGGTCATTCCACTCGGCAGGGGAAAGAGTCAAGATATTCTAAACAACACGAACAGAACGGAGAATGGGATGTCTTTAATATTAGTATTAGTGCCCGTGGTGTAATGGTTATCGTCGTAGGAAATGGACACGGCACGAGTTCAAATCCTGGATGAGACTGATTGCATTTCATGTAGGACTAATACCCTTGGTAAAGGTATGAATCCAATTATTCTCCCTCCAGCTATGGGTAAATAGTAGGACAGACTAGGTTCTTCAGCCTTGGTGAGGCAACAAGTCTAGGAGAAGGAAAACTCTGAATTCAAACCTGTTAAACTCCGCTTAAAAATTGACCTTGTGTCATATCCTGCCCGAGCGGAGGGGTTGGTAAATAGGATTATTAGTATTTTTGATGTTTGAAAAAATTAGAATAAAAGTGGTCCAAAAGATACCTATACCCCTTATATATATATATATATATATATATATATATATATATATATATATATATATATATATATACAACTCCTCAGGAAGGCAGGAGGTGACGCAAGATCAATTCTATGCAGAATTTAACAGATCTGAATTTGAAGTTTTCTTTCTCCTAGAATGGTAGTCATACAAAGATTAAAGGACACAGTCTGCCCTACTATTTACCCACAACTGGAGGGAGAATAGTTGGATTCATGCCTTTCGCAAGGGGCATTAGCGCAATGTAAAATGCAGTCTCATTTAGGATTTGAAATCGGTCTCCTGATTCTATTTCCTACGACGATAACCATTTAACCTCGAGCGCCTCCATAATTAATTAAAGTCAGTGACTGTGGTCGAGGGCAACGCAAAGGCTCCTTTTTCCTTAGCTACTACACCGAGGTGTAGAGGAGGATTCTTCTTTTTCCCCTCGATTGCTTCACTTTACCCTTGACTCATATCTTATAATGCAAGGCACCACTTTTTGAGTTTTTTGCATGACTCGACTTGGGATCGAACCCCGGTCTCTCGGGGCATTGGCGAACACTCTACCCATCAGCCAAAGGACCGGTATAATATATATATATATATATATATATATATATATATATATATATATATATGCGAATTATTATGTATACATGAAAAAGTGCCTTTATATATATATATATATATATATACAGTTGTGTGTGTGTATATTGTATCGTTCAATCTCCTTTGTATACAATCATTTGTGTGTGTATTGGGTAGGGAGATGTCGGACGAGGGGGAATCAAATTAGTTGAAATTCGATTTGTCTCTCTGATTGCTTACAAGCAGACGTTTACTTGGTCAATCGGCTGAACTGCTCACGCCACCCGGCTCCTGCCAAAAACACCCTCATGAATATTCATCACCTCGTTAGATTTAGTTATCTTCGGGCCAAAATCTTTAAACTTTAATCACTAAGACACATTAAATAGTACAGTAATTTTACATGAACAACAACATCGATAATAATAATAATAATAATAATAATAATAATAATATGCGGCAAGTTAAAACGGCCACCGTGTCAGTAATTGTGGGAGCACTGGATATCGTCAAGAAAAGGCCAGATAAACCCATTAACAAGACCCTCAGAAGACCCAGCCTTCATGAAATACAAAAATTGCGCTTTGTGGAATTGCTCATCTCCTTGGGAGAGTACTATCAATGTGACAGAAAAATATTCCAAAGGGTGAGTGAAAAATATTACTTAAAAGAGGCAGCTTAAAAAATTCTTACAAAGAATACATATTATCACAGCGTTCCCTCACGATAGGTCTAGTGTAAAGAACTGGTAAAAAAGAAAATTAAAAAATAGCTGAAAATAATAATAGTTTAGTTTCTTTGTTTTATGGCATATCAAGGTCCGTGTGTTATTTAATGCCAAAACCATCCTTCTAAAAAAAGAGTGATAAGTTATTTAACCCATTGCTAGGATGATAAGGGGTTTCTTACCTTTCCCAAGGGTATTTGATCCGAAAGTGAACCAAATGTCTCGAGTAATGCTTGAATTCGCTTTCTACGATCCTGCAGTCTAGCAGATGGCGACCGTAGTCGAGGGCTACCCGAAAGCTCCCTTTTCAATAGCTACTACACCGAGATGTTGGGGGGCGCTTCTCCTTTCCCTGGATTGTTCCACTTCACCCTTGATACGTACCATATATCGCTGAGTGTTAAGCAAGGAGGTATCAAGTACCATTTTTGAGTCTTTGGTATAACTCGACCTGAGATTGAACCCAAGTCTCCCGGCCCATTGGCGAACACTGCCAATGGGCAGGTTAATAATAATAATAATAATAATAGACAACAAAAAAAAGGGAACCTGCCAAGTAGTGGACCCCACCCACGGTAGACAACCGAGTAAAATTAAAAGAAAGTGAAAAGAGAGATACATATCTTGACCTTGTTAGAGAGCAAAGAAAAAGTATGGAACATGAAGATGACGGTGATACCAATAGTAATTGGTGCACTTGGAACAATCCCCAAAGGATTGGTAAATAAACTAGAAAGCTTAGAAATCAGAGGACAAGCTACAGTATAACTAAGATCGGCCAGAATACTGAGAAGGGTCCTGGAGATGTGAGGAGACTTGCTGTCACTCAAACTCCAGTGAAAAAACCTTCAGCTAAGGCTGATGTAAAAAAATCTCTCAAAGTAGTAAAATAAAACAAGAACAGAGTACAAGCATTGACACGACTATGAGGGAAAGGTAACCCACTGGGAATTGTGCAAAAGTTCGAAATTCGATCGTACGATCAAATGGCATGTGCACAAATCAGAATTTCTCCAAGAAAATGAGACGCTGAAAAATTCTTAGGAATTTTGAGTTACGGACGAATCACGAAATCTCGGCCAGACGACCATACCTAGTGTTAATTAATGAAATACAGAGAGAATGAGAGAGAGAGAGAGAGAGAGAGAGAGAGAGAGAGAGAGAGAGACACAGACAGACAGACAGACACTGACACAGAGACAAAGAGTGGGGACAATTGGTCGATTAGTGTATTTTGCCGTTCCGGTGGACAACAGAAGGAGAATAAAAGAGAGCGAAAAAATTTAAAAATACTTGGATCTTGCCGGGGAACTAATAAACCTGTAAAAGATACGGGTAACTGTGATATCAATTGTAGTTTGGAACGGTCCCAAAATGTTTGGAAAGGAGACTGGAGAAATTGGAAAACAGAGGAAGAATTAAGATCATCCAAACTGCCGCAGCATTGTTGAGATCGACCAGAAGACCCTGAAGAGTCTGGGTGACCAAAGGAGACTTGTGTCTCTCAGACTTCAATGAAAACCACCAGCTACTCTGTTAAAAGAAAAAAACACGGATGCCAACAAATGGTAAATGCACAACCCAGCACCTGTACTAGAAAATGATACACACAAACTCCTATGGGACTTTACCATCACACAGATCACCTAATCTCGGCCAGAAGACCAGAACATACAATAATCAACAAAAAAAAAAAAGAAAATCTGCTAAATTGTCGACTTTGCTGTCCCGGCTGACCACAGAATAAAACTGAAAAAAATGTGAAAAGAAGGATAAGTACCTCGACTTTGCTATAGAATTGAAACAACTATGGAACATGAAGGTGACAATTATACCAATTGTGATTGGTGCGTTTGGCATGGTAAGTAAAGGATCATTAAAGGGCCTGGAGGATTTGGAAGTTGGCGGCCGAGTGGAGACCATCCAAACAACAGCATTATTGAAAACGGCCAGAATACTGAGAAGAGTCCTAGAGACCTGAGGAGACTTGCTGTCACTCAATCTCTAGTGAAAGACCATCAGATGTCGCTGATGTGAAAAACTCTAATGAGTAAATAAATAATAATGATATTTGCACCACTCAGCACCTGTCCTAGAAAACTCCTATGGGACTTTGATATACACATGGATCACCTAATCTCGGTCAGACGACCAGACCTAATAATATTCAACGAAAAAAAAAAAAAATAGAACTTGCAAAATAGTCGACTTTGATGTCCCGGCTGACCACAGAATGAAATTGAAAAAATGTGAAAAGAAGGAAAGGTACCACGACCTTCCAAGGGAATTGAAAAAACTATGGAACATGCAGGTGACAATTATACCAATTGTAATTGGTGCGTTTGGAACAGTAATTAAAGGATTACTAAAGGGACTGGAAGACTTGGAAATTGGCGGACGAGTGGAGACCATCCAAACTACTACATTATTGAGAACAGGCAGAACACTGAGAAGAGTCCTGGAGACTTGTGGAGACTTGCTGTCACTCAGACTCCAGTGAAAGACCATCAGCTTACACTGATGTGAAAAACTCTAATAAGTATATAATAATAATGCCAGGGATTGAAGCTTGACCATTTTGAAAAATGGTATCTGCACAAAACAAAATCAATCCTAGAAAATGAGACGCAGAAAATTCATTGGGATTTTTAAATACAAACCAATCATTCAAGGGAATGGTGGAGACCATCAAAACGACAGCATTATTGAGAACGGCCAGAATACTGAGAAGAGTCTTGGAGACGTGAGGAGACTTGCTGTCACTCAGACTCCAGTGAAAAACCATCAGCTAAATGCTGATGTGAAAAGCTCAAATGAGTGAATAATAATAATGAGATATTTAAGACCTACAATTCCGCTAGTATTACGAGCACTAGGACTGATTAAACTGTACAGGTTGGTTTGGTTTAGTTTTGTTTTGTTTTATGGCATATCAACCATTATAGGTTATTTAATACCAATTTCTCTTTATGCATAAATATTAGATATATAGGATTTATAAACACATTTTGTAGATATAATTTTTAAACGACCCTGAGCTCATTTATTGACATTATAAAAAGGCTTTATTTATTTCTGTCTAATACGAATATACAGTTAAAACAATTCTGTTTAGCCTAAGTACACAAGTTTTTGTTTACACTAAGTTAAATGTAAAACAGTTATATCTCAAACAACTCTGTTTAGCATAAGTAAAGTTAGCGACCGTAGTCGAGGGCCACTTGAAGGCTCCTTTTTCATCAGCTACTACACCGAGTTGCAGGGGGGCGCTACTCTTTTCCCTGGTTCGCTCCACTTTACCCTTGATTCGTGTTAAGCTAAACGGCATCAAGTACCATGTTTTTATTCTTTAGTATGTCTCGAACTATGATTTATTCCAGTCTCCCAGACCATTGGCGAACACTTTACTCCCTACACCAATTTGACCCATAGATACGACCCTATCAGATGCTACCACTCCGGTTCAGAGTAGACCTGGGAGTAATGGCAGTGAAGGGGTACTCCGCATTCCCCAAAATTCCAGATTTACTGAAGCCTCATTATCAGATTGTTTTGTGTCATATCTAGGACACTCGTTGAGGGAGTGTTACCGCTCTGCAGAGATGCAGTCGGTGAATTCTGCCACCCCAGCTGACTGGGCCAAAAAAGTACAGTGGTACACACAAAAATTCAAAGTCAAAGATAGAAAGAAAAGTTTTAAGTGTTGTCGCTCAATCACGAGACTTAAGAACGAATATAATCAAGGAACAATCGATAAAAGGTTAGATTGACTTGGTTTCTTTGTTAAATGGAATATCAAACTTCGTGGGTTATTTAATTCCAAAGCCATCATTTGCAGGAAAACAGAAGGGTATTAGTCCAAAATTGAGCGTAATAACGAGAGAAGAGCTGGATTATACGATGTTGCAGTCCAGTATATTAACAACTCTACTTTGGGATATTTTCCGTCAACACAGGTTTCCGACCTGCCATTGGGCCTTAGAATATATCATTTACATCCCCTATGGAGGAGTAAAACCTACCCCTAAAAAAGGGGCATCTTTGATATGACACTAAACCGCATCTAGTGCTAAAGCTCCTGTCATGGAACTTCTGGAAGTGTATATTACCAATTTGTTGCAATTACTCCTAGGTCCACTGTGACCAGGAGTGGTAGCACCTTATAGAGTTCCATGAATTGTCTAAATAGGTCTGAAGTAATGTTTGAAATGATTGTGAACTTTATTAATACATTGGCTTTTCATGATCATCATCATGTCGCGCCATCAGCACCGATATCGCTGAACCTCTCTCGCCACGCCCTCTATCGTCCATTGCTTCCGGGAGGTCTTCAGGGATACATCCGGTATCGGCACAGAGCTTCTGTATGTAAGTTCGAGTTATCGTCCTGCTTTTCTTGTCCATGTGAAGGGGCGCCCTGAAGTAAATTACTGATGAGCTCGTCCCTACTTCTCTAGCAGTGTCCCGCATGTCGGGTTCGTCTGATTTTGATAGTTTTCGTGATGGGTGGTAGGTGGCCGTACAGCTGCTGCTTTGTGGGGTGCTGCCTCCAGGACCTGTTCAATATTGCTCGCAGCATTCTTGCGTAGTTGTGGCTTTTAAAACATTTATATTGCAACTAATATGAAGTGTTTACCTGTTTAAAATGATAGTGACTGTACATTTATTTAACGATTTTAATTCGAGACTATAATTGCTAATTGGAGGTGCCCGTGGTGTAATGGTTATCGTCGTAGGAAATGGACATGGCGACACGAGTTCAAATCCTCGACGAGACTGATTGCATTTCACATAGCACTAATACCCTTGGGAAAGGTATGAATCCAATTATTCTCCCTCCAGTTATGGGTAAATAGTAGGGCAGACTGGGTTCTTCAGCCGTGGTGAGGCAACTAGTCTAGGAGAAGGAAAAACTCTATATTCAAACCTGTTATACTCCGCTTTAAAAAATTGATCTTGTGTCATATCCTATCCGAGCGGAGGGGTTGGGTAAATATGATAACTGCTAAATTGAATTCTTGATAAAAATAACCCAAGCGTAGACATGCCTTCAAATAATGAGTCAACCAAACAATCAGTAAGTCAACAAATCAGCTAATCCTAAGAAAAGGATTAAATGTTAATCCTAATTGCTAATCCTAATTGATTGTTAGTACCAATACTTTGGTATTATTTGTCTCAGATATGAATTCATGGAACCATGTGTACAAATGTTGTATACCCAAAATCATGACATTGATTTACGACTTCAATGAACGAACGAACACGCTTCTATATAAGAATTATATCTCTCACACTTTATTCTCAAAAGGGTTAATGTTTCTGTGGTGTGTGAGAGATGGATGGAGACAAGGACAGACTGCTATATTGACCCAACTTCTTCTCTTGACCATAGCACGCTGTGTTATCTTCAAGAACCCACTTAGCAATTCCGGGGTTCGCTAAGGGCCACAGCCCTCAGTCTGCAAGTTGGCCCTCACTCTGAACTTCCTGGCATCAACTGACACAACGGCCGCCGGCATCTGCCTATATCCTTTCATAACGCCCACTTGCTCCCGCTTCTTCTTCCGCTTATTTACCCAGGTGCCTCTCTGATTGACGGCTCGGTCAAGGGTCAAAATATAACACAAATAAATGATTATTATTAAAGAAGTATTCTTAATTGAAATTATATAACCATGAACAAATTATTAGTATTTGAAAGCAATAGTAGAAACCATATTAACGTATACAAATTATCTATACAAAAAATAGTTACTTGAAATATTATGGTTTACTAAGGATTAATAATAATAATAATAATAATAATAATAATAATAATAAGCGAATGCAGCAACTTAGCACAGAAGGAGTATAAGGCGAGACCTGACAGGGTCGGCTAGGTGATCCACTGGGAAATGTGCAAGAAATTTAAATTTGACCATACTAACAAATGGTATATGCACAACCCAGCATCTGTCCTAGAAAATGATACGCATAAACCCCTATGGGACTTTAACATACAAACGGATCACCTAATCCCGGCCAGAAGACTAGACCGCATAATAATCAACAAAAGAAAGAGAATCTGCAAAATTGTTGACTTTACTGTCCCGGCGGACTACAGAATAAATCTGAAGGAAAGTGAAAAAAAGGATAAGTACCTCGACCTTGCTAGAGAATTAAAAAAACTGTGGAACATGAATGTAACGATTGTGCCAATTATGATTGGTGCGTTAGGCACAGTAACTAAAGGATTATTAAAGGGCCTGGAGGACTTGGAAGTCAGCGGACGGGTAGAGACTATCCAAACGACAGCATTGCTGAGGACAGCCAGAATACTAAAACGAGTCCTGGAGACTTGAGGAGACTTGCTGTCACTCAAACTCCAGTGAAAAACTATCAGCTAATACTGATGTGAAAAACTCTAAAGGAGTATAATAATGACTTGAAACCATATAATTGCTTGCAAATTATTGGTGTTATAAAGGAATACTTTGAACCATATAACCGATTGAGTTTGGAGGTGTCCGTGGTGTAATGGTTATCGTCGTAGGAAATGGATACGGCGACACTAGTTCAAATCCTGGACGAGACTGATTGCATTTCACATGGCACTAATACCCTTGGGAAGGGTATGAATCCAATTATTCTCCCTCCAGTTATGGGTAAATAGTAGGGCAGACTTGCCTTAGTGAGGCAACTAGTCTAGGAGAAAGGAAACTCTGAATTCAAACCTGTTAAACTCCGCTTAAAAATTGACCTTGTGTCATATTCTGCCCGAGCAGAGGGGTCGGTAAATATATAACCGATTGATTTTGGTTAGGTTTGTTTTCTTGTTTTAACGGCATATCAACCTTCGTGCAGATCCACTCTGAACCGGAGAGGTAGCACCTGATAGGATTCTATCTCTGGGTCAAATAGAAGTAAACTGCGTTCTTTTGCTAAACTGAATTGCTTGAAATAAAAGTTTTGACATTTAAACAACGTACTTATGCTAAACCGATTTCTTTGAAATGGAAATGTTTTTGTATGCTAAAGTGAATTGTTTGAAATAGAACTGTTTTGACATTTAACGTCGTGTAAACAAAAACTATACTTATACTAGACTGAATTGTTTTAATTAGAACTGTTTGACTAAACTGAGAGGCTTGAAATAGAAATGTCGTGGGTAAAGTGTTCGCCAATGGTCCGGGAGACCTGGGTTCAATCCCAGGTCACGACATCCCAAAGACTTTAAAATGGTACATGATTCTTCCTTGCTGAACACTCCGCATTATAAGGTACGTATCAAGGGGAAAATGGTGCAATCCAGGGAAAGGAGTAGCGCCCTCCCCTACACCTCGGTGTAGTAGCTATTGAAAAGGGAGCCTTCTAGTCGCCCTCGACTACGGTCGCCATCTCTACATTCTCTGCTAAACTGAATTGTTTGAAACAGAACTCTTTATTTGTATAATAATAGATTTGACATTAACTAACCTACAAAGGTTGATATGCCATAAAACCCAAACTAACCAACAAATCAATAAATCTTCTTTTGTGAGGGGAATCTCCACATGAGATATTTTTTCAAACGCATCTAGAACCGGGCCGTTATTGATTTTATATGGCACATTTATATGATTTTATATGCCATGTTATTGATTTTATATGAAATTTCAAAAGAAAAGCTCTATTCCACTTTGCTATGCAACAAGATGCCTTATCGCGGAAAAAATATAAAATAATCTTGTAATTAGCATTTCTTAAACAACTAACAGCTGAAGCCTCGACATGCAAATCGGTCTAGAGTTAAAAGACAGTTCTTGGAGATCTCAACAAATAGTTGGATATTGCTAACTGAAAGGACGAATGCCTCCAGCTCAAAAACTGTCAATTGAAACAATGGAAAGGATCGTAAAACTCATTCAGAAAGGTTATCAACTGTAGTGAAATGAGTTTTTCTTTCTTTCAGCTGTGTCGAAAATTTGAAGCAATTATTAAATAAATGGGGTGGTTAAAAACGGTAAATAAAACGGTAGACGGCGAAAAACATGAAAGCATCAGAATGGACAACTAAAGGCAATTCCTGAAATGGATAAAAAATGCACAACAAAACAAATAAAAAAATAAATAGAATATAACATGAGTCCTTTTTTTCTCTCAGTTGCAGGAAATGAGCTGAATGAGAAAGTATTTACAAGAGAAAAGCCAAAGAATACGATATAAACAAAGAATATTGTAAATAAGAATTGTATATATAAGAAAAGTTGGCGACTGTAGTTGAGGGTGACCCGAAGGCTCCCTTTTCGATAGCTACAACAGAGTTGTTCGGGGAGGGCGCTACTCTATTCCCTGGATTGCTTCCCTTTACCCTTAATCCGTACCTTATAATGCTGAGTGTAAAGGAAGGAGGCATCAAGGGCCATTTTTTGAGTTTTTGGTATAACTGGACCTGGGATTGAACCCCGGTCTCCCGGAACACTCTAACCATCATACCAATGAAAATATCCAAAATGTCTCAAATCCTTTGAAGGTATTTACCAACCCCAACCACGTAAGAACTGGACGTAACACAAGGTCAATTTTAAGCAGAATTTAACAGTTTTAAATTCAAAGTTTTCCTTCTCATTGACGGGTTATCATATCAAGATTAAAGATCCTAGTCTGCCCTACTATTTACCCATTGTTAGAGAGAGAGAGAGAGAGAGAGAGAGAGAGAGAGAGAGAGAGAGAGAGAGAATAGTTGGATTAATACCTTTTCTTAAACCGTCATTATTTTTTTTAAATCAAAACATAGTAATCCGAAGGTCACTTTTTTTAAATGAATATTTTGGAAAAGCAAAACAGTTTTTTGATCATTTTTTCTACAAATTTAAATTTTCCATTGTCTCGAATTGGTTTATGGAAAAATCATTTTTAATCTCGCAAAAATATGACTGACTATTTGTTGTGGCCTCGGAAAGGGTCACTAATGAAAACGCAAACACGGATATTAGATAACAGATTATATTACACAAGAAAGATAAAGTTACATAGAAAAGGTAAGAAGTATCGTACTGTTCGGATAACACCGAAAGTGATCTGCGGTATTTGTTGCTCGCCCCACCTAACGGGCAAGTGTGGCACGAGGCCTCAGGCGCCGGGCAATTAACCCACCCCTCCCGAAGGAGGTAAAAGCCTGGGGGGAAGGCCCCCTGAGGCCGAAGGAAATCTCCAGGAATCGTGACACACTCGGCCAGATCCGTGCCGCAGATAACACGGCCGGCCGAAGCGCTACCCGACACCTGGAGAGGTGTCAGACCGAGATTGATCTGCGGTATTTGTTGACCGCCCCACCCAACGGGCAAGTGTGGCACAAGGCCTTTTTTATGGTGGGTCCGGGCGCAGGGCCGTAGCCCACATGCGCCCGGCATTCCCAAAAATGCCTACGGCCCCGTCGGCATTCTCCTTATTAGGGGCGCCTCAGGCGCCGGGCGATTAACCCAACCCTCCCGAAGGAGGTAAAAGCCTGGGGGAAAGGCCCCCTGAGGCCGAAGTAAATCTCCAGTTACCGAGACACACTCGGCCAGATCCGTGCCGCAGATAACACGGCCGGCCGAAGCGCTACCCGACACCTGGAGAGGTGTCAGACCGAAATTGATCTGCGGTATTTGATGCACGCCCCACCTTACGGGCACAAGGCCTTTTTTGGGTGGGACCGGGCGCAGGGCCGTAGCCCACACGCGCCCGGAGTTTGTCAAAAATACCCTCGGCCCCTTCGGCATTCCCCTTGTTAGGGGCGCCTCAGGCGCCGGGCAATGAACCCAACCCTCCCGAAGGAGGTAAAAGCCTGGGGGGAAGGCCCCCTGAGGCCGAAGGAAATCTCCAGTTACCGAGACACACTTGGCCAGATCCGTGCCGCAGATAACACGGCCGGCCGAAATGCTACCCGACACCTGGAGAGTTGTCAGACCGAAATTGATCTGCCTCTCTAGCAGCGAAATCTCTCAGTACTAATAATGGTGAGAAGAGTCCATTATTGTGAGATGGTTAAGGCTCCCACAACACTATTCAAAATGGTTGCAAATCAAACAACAAAATTTTGGTGGCTAAGATGTGCAAAACACCTGTAATTTACAAAACAATGTGGGATGTGTACGGAAAAGCAAATCCTAGTTCAAAAGTATTAAAAAGTATGCCGAACATTAGTTTGCTACAACGAGCCTGAGTCAAAAAGAGAGTCCAAGAAGTGGAAACGGAGTGATTATCCAGTAAAGAAAAAGTTCCGGGCGCAGCATTCCGTAAAGATGATTTTGACAGCGTTCTGGAGCATTAAAAGATCCATCACTAATGATCTTCTGGAAAAAGGTTCATCAGTAAAAAGCGCTTCCAATCGCTAAGTCCATCGGCATTATTTCACCTTACTTATTGAATGACCCTTGTATATAAATTCTTAAAATCGTTCGTTGTGTGTTTTTTCTGATAATTCATACTTTGTTGAATACTACATCCTCAACCATAATATATCTATGTATATTCATGTAAGTGTGAGCATATATGTATGGCTAAGTATAAATATATATATAAATATATATATATATAGGTCTCATATAACTGATGTTTGTACAACAGCATTGCTTCCAACAAAGCCTTCATCAGATGATGATGACTCTGGGTTCAGGCATGGTTTCGGGGCCGAAGTATCATTACCACTAGCCCAGAGCGCACCAGCAGTATCTCACGACACCACCAGACTTTATCAGATTGTTGTCGCTCTATAGGATTGCCAGATCCACACTGATGCAGTTAGAGCCTTATCTTGGATCTTTTCCATCTATTTCCTCTTGTCTGATGGAGGAAGTCCAAGATTAGTCAAGAAAACGGAGCTTGAGTTAGCAATAAAACCTCTGCATCCGACTTTGATAAGAAATACATTTGTAATCCAGCCATTTCTGACACATTGTTCTCGCAGATCCTCATATTTTTCCAACTTACGCAGACGATACCTCAACAATAATATATCTTTGTATATTTATGTTGTTGTGAGCATATATGTATGGCTAAGTATATGCTGATATATATATATATATATATATATATATATATATGCATTTATACATGTACATATAGTGGTTTGAGTCAAAATTAATTTGCATTTTTAAAAGCAAATTGTAACTGCACATTTAAAACGTCCAGCGTTTTAAACACAACAAAAACCCAACCTGATTAAAGAGTGCCTTTATCGATTATTCTTATATGAGGAAAGTGCGCAACATAAATCAATCTATAATTTCACATCCCTAAAGAGGACGAATTGAAAGTGCATGTTCGACATGTAACGATGCCGAAGTTTAAGAATAACAAAAACACTATTGAACGGTAAGGAACTTTTAAGTTCTAGGTGTCATTACTGAGTCCCAATTCCGAAAGTGGTTTTCAAAGTTTCATTTTGGCAAAATGTAAGAAAACGCCTTGCAATCTTTAACCGAAGAAACGTTGTGTTTCTCGTAACGTAAGGTTACAATCAGTAATAATCTCGCAGAAAAGTGGATTTAGGCTGGTTGGGTCGGTTCTATCTCATCTGCTATATTCACCAGATCTTGCATCAAGTAATTTCTCTCTTTTTTCCTTCTCTAAAAAAGCTCTGGATGACAAAAGATTTTTTACGATCAGGTGAAAAAGTTTGTGGAAAATTTGTTGAGCTCGAAACTAAGTAAATTTGATTTGAGAGAAATCAACAAGCTTAACAATCTGATAGTAATGCTCTGGTCCTGAAGGTTTTGGTAATGTGGAGTATCTATTGACTCTGACCCGGAGTGGTCGTACCTGAGAAAGTCCCATCTATGAATTAGGTAGAACTGTTTAACCATTTAACTGAGGGGAAACAAATGACTGATGTGCAATTGAGTTATTTAATCAACCAACCTAATCTTAGTGTCTCACACGCCCGACTCAGGATTGTTTCAGAGAAAAATTGGCATGAATAAAGATGACTTTATATATCCTGGGATTCGTTGTTTTTTTTTTTTGTGGCAGGGGGGGATGAATCGTGCTTTCTCCGTTTTCGACAAAAAACCGGCGGCGAATTTCTTTAAAAATTAACAGGCCCAAAGTAAATAAGAGATCTCCAAACTGTAACCCTCTATCCTCACCTGATCCACTATATTTTATCCAGTCGCGGCAACTTTCAATAGGTTCCGTGACTACATGTTCCACTGTTCTGACCACTAAATAAAACACCAAACAACTAATGTTTTGAAATGTACATTTTACTTTGGTCTGGTTTCTGTCTTTAATGGCATATCAACATTCGGGGGTTATCTAATATCAAAGCCATCCTTGTAGAAAAACAGTAACTCATAGGTGCAGGGAAAAGGGGGTTCATGCCTTTCCCATGCGTATTAGCCTGAAAGTGAACATAATAGCCCGACTGGAATTCGAACTCTCTTAATCACGATGTGGCAGTCAAGCTATTACTCTATGACGACTCCCCATTGCTTTCAAATTAAAAAAAAAATCAAATCCAATTTTATATCTTTGCAGTCCAAACAGTTTGCAAATTTGATGAGACTCGCTTGCGGATATATATATATATATATATATATCAGTTTTTGGGACAGTCTTACTGTGTGAACAAAAATTTTCAAAAATGAAGTATGTCTAATTAAAATATCGAATAAATTTACCTGACGAGCATTTAAAATCTGTTCGAATAATTGTTCCCCCAAGGCTGAAACGTCAATAAATAGAGTGACATCTTTAAAAAAAAATATCCGTTCCATCATTTTCATTCATCTTTCTTTTCTTTTTTTTCTTGTTTGTGTTTATTTTCATTCTTGTGTTTATTGTAAGCCACAATTCAGACTTTTTCAAGTAAATTTGTAAAACTTTTGAAAATAAAATTCAAAAAATAAATAGCCTGATTTTTATCTGTCGTTAATTGCTAATTTTGTCTGAGAATTTTACTCATTATACTTCACTATATTAGCTATAATTGTTTATTTGGGATGTTTATATTACTTACATACTTGAAACCATATAATTGCTGGGAAATCATTAGTGTTAGATCGAAATTCTTAGTGATTGTTGATTGGTTGGTAGGTAGGATTTATAGCATATCAACTCTTATAGGTTATTTAATGCCAAATCGTGTTTATAGATATTTATCAAATATATATGATTTGCAAAGGAATTGTTTGTATATAACAATTTTCTATGAACCAGAACCCATTTGTTTGCACACAGTCAAATGGCTTCAAGTATTGCTGATCAATTCCAGTAATTTTTTTTCAACATTAGTCATTAGTTTGGACACAGCTGGTTACAAGAAGAGTAAATGATTAAACAGTTCTATTTGATCCATAGATAGGACCCTCATAGGTATTAACACACTGAGTCAGAGTGGACCCGGGAGTAATAGCAATGAAGGTGTACTTTACATTCTCTAGATCTCCCGTACCGCAGCTTCGCTACCAAATGCAGTTTAGTGTCCTATCTAGGGCATTTGTTGGTGGGGTCTTACCTCTCTGCAGAAGTTCAGTCAACGTATTCTACAGCCTCCCATCAGCTGGTGGGGCTGGGAATTCTTAATACCACACAGTTGTGTGCGAATTGTATTGAATAGGAATACTTGAAACAATAAAACTGAGCGCAAATTATTTATATTAACAATAGTTAATTGAAGCTATCATCCTGCCCTCTCAGCTGGGGCTGTAGAATACGTCGACTGCACCTCTGCAGAGGTGTAAGACCCTCCTCTTCAACGAGGTTATATAAAGGGCGTAAGTGGTGACCTTTGATACCCGAGAAAAGAAATTCTGGTAGCTGAGTGGTCTTTGACCTGATGACGAAGGGACCAAGTAACTTGTAACATTCTCCTTTGGCTTTTACTAGGCTAGAAAGGCGTTCAGAGAGGCCCGATCTGATCAATCAGCTCGTCCTGTCATGTCCGCGTACCCATATGATTGTCCGACCGTATTCTTCAAATTGCTCTTATGGCAAAGAAATAACAAACCCTATTTTATCTTAACGGTGGTAGTAGGCGGTGGCTGAGGGTCAATTGCGCTGAGATAGTAGTACTTGAAAGATAAATGCTTTCCAGTACTGCTATCTCAGCGCAAATTATTGAAATAAAATAGAATTATTTGTGTAAGATAGCAATACTTAAAACCATTTAACTGGAGGAAAACAAACGATCGATATTAATCCCAAAGAAGAAACAAATTGTCTGCAAACAAATGATTAATATTAAATAGAATTGTTAGTGTCAAATAGCAATACTTGAAACCATTTAACTGTGTGCAAACAAATGGTTTGTATTGAATAGAATTATTAGTGTTAGATAGGAATACTTGAAACCATTAACTCTGTCCAAACAAATGAGCCCTGGCATGTTTAAAAACAAAGTTACCGACAATCTATTCGCTTGCAAATCATATATATATATATATATATATATATATATATATATATGTGTGTGTGTGTGTGTGTGTGTGTGTGTGTGTGTGTGTGATTTGGTATTAAATTTCGCTCAAATGGCCAAATCAAACCTTAAAGCTATGGTTGTTTATTCAGGATAATTATTATTTCACTGCTTAAGAGTTTTTCACACCACCATAATGTTGGTCTCTCACTGGAATCTAAGTAACAGCAAGTCTCTAGGTCTCTTGGAATCGTTTTGGTATTGTAGCTGAACTTAAAAATGCTGTAGTCTGGATGGTCTCGATTTTTCCTCTGATGTTCAATTCTGCCAGATGGTTTTCCAAGCCTTTTGGGTCTTGTCCTTGCTTACCAACAATTATATGTAACCGCTACCTTCATGTTCCACAGCTATGTCAGCTCTCTGGCAAGATCCAAGTATTTGCCTATCTTTTCGTATTGTTTCATTTTTACGTTTTGAAACAGTAAAATCCACCCGATGATAAGTTCTTTGTTTCTTGTTAATTATTAGTTGGTCTAGTTGTCTGACCAGGATTAGGTGATCCGTTTCTATCTCAAATTCTCGGTGAGTTTTATGCGTCACGTTTCTTCGGAAAGATTCTGGTTTGTGCGAATAGAATTTCTTTATATGGTCAAAATTCAATTTTTTGCACAATTCCCAATGGATCGTCCTTTCCACCCAAACATTCTTAGTCTTGTTCCCTTTTTGTCCTAGTTTGCTGCATTCTTTTATTATGAGATTAACCGTTTCATCTCTCTAACCTTTATAATCTACGTCTTACTGTAATCATTGATTAGCAAGGTGATTCTTTTGGCCTTATGCAAAGCTAAATCCTGCTAAACTTTGAAAAGAAAGTCTAATTCATTCACTGTTAGAGCAAGCAATATGAGCAGGTTTTTGATTTTGATGTAGAAGCGACTGGGATATGAAAGTACATTCAAAACTTCTCTGGATCAAGGGCATGGGGTAATATTACTACTTTCAAGGAAAAAGTTTCTGCTGCGTGCTATAGAAGAGTAGTTTGCGAGCCATATGCGTGTTTGGCCCCTGGTCAAAGTTTTTTTTTTTTTAAGGAAACACTATCATTGTAATATTTTAGATCCGTCTTATTCTTTAAAAATAGATTGCGAAAATCCAGGGATTGACTAAAATTCAAAGAAATTACTAAAACCGTGTAATATTTTACTTACATAAATCAGAAGAATTTTCAAAGTTAGATAGAGACTAATAGTTTTGTTCAAATGACATAATGATATTAAACAGTAATAAATTGTTCATAGTATTGTCGACATAATGAATTAAAAATGAAGAGAGAGAGAGAAGGAGGGGGTGAATAAAACAAATAAAAAAAGAACAAAGGAATTAGAACGAGTGGAACGAACGAGAAAAATAAATAAATAAATAAACAATGGAAAAATTTTCACAAAAGAAGTGAAAATAATTTGCCAAATCAAATTTATCTTTATTAGATTTCTATGAACGTTGTAATTCTGATTCTTATTGATCAGTTCTAATGACGCCATCGTCGTCACCGTGATGAGCAGACGATTACTTGGCTTTCATTTTTTTTTCTTGACTTTTTTGGTTTAAAAATACTCATTTTTTCTCCTTTTTTTCCTCCCCCATAATTTCATGACTCCTACTCATTGCTTTGTATTTCTCTTTCTTTACTGTATTCTCGTTTTCTTCATCATCTATTTAGTTTCTTTCTTTCTTTCTTTCTTTCTTTGTTCTGTCAATAAATTGTATCCGCCTTCGATTCATGTTACATTCTTTCATTTTATTCTCTCTTTCTTCTTTCCTTCCTTTCTTTCGTTTGTTTCGTCATTTCTTTCTTTCTTCCTTCCTTTCTTTCTTTCTTTCTTTTTCCTTTGTTCTCGTTCGTTCGATTCATGTTACATTCTTTCATTTTATTCTCTCTTTCTTCTTTCCTTCCTTTCTTTCGTTTGTTTCGTCATTTCTTTCTTTCTTCCTTCCTTTCTTTCTTTCTTTCTTTTTCCTTTGTTCTCGTTCGTTCGATTCATGTTACATTCTTTCATTTTATTCTCTCTTTCTTCTTTCCTTCCTTTCTTTCGTTTGTTTCGTCATTTCTTTCTTTCTTCCTTTCTTTCTTTCTCTCTTTCTTTCTTTCTTTCTTTTTCCTTTGTTCTCGTTCGTTCGATTCATGTTACATTCTTTCATTTTATTCTCTCTTTCTTCTTTCCTTCCTTTCTTTCGTTTGTTCCGTCATTTCTTTCTTTCTTTCTTTCTTTCTTTCTTTCTTTTCCTTTGTTCTTTCAATAAATTGTATCCGTCTTCGATTCACGTTACATTCTTTCATTTCATTCTCTCTTTCTTCTTTCCTTCCTTTCTTTCATTCGTTCCTTCATTTCTTTCTTTCTTTCTTTGCGCAAACAATAAACTATTTCTTCCATCGTTTCATTATCATATTTACCACACACTCCACTCGGGCAGGATATGACACAAGGTCAATTTTTAAGCCGAGTTTAACAGGTTTGAATTCAGAGTTTTTCTTCTCCTAGACTAGTTGCCTCACCGGGGCTGAAGAACCTAGTCTGCCCTACTATTTTACCCATAGCTGGAGGGAGAATATTTGGATTCATACCTTTCCCAAGGGTATTAGTGCTATGTAATCAGTCTCGTCGAGGATTTGAACTCGAGTCGCCGTGTCCATTTCCTACGACGATAACCATTACACCAGGGGCACCATCGTTTAATTATACTTTCTTTTTATCCTCCTTCCTTCTTTCCTTCCTTCCTTCTTTCCCTCCTTCCTTCGTTCCTTTTAATTGCTCAAGCAATAACAATTTTCCTTCTTTATTTCTTATTCCTATCTTCTTCCTTTTTACTTTTTACTTTTTCTTCTTTCTTTCTTTCTTTCTTTCTCTTCTTCCTTCCTCTTTTCATTCATTTCTTCTTTTCTTTATTTCTTTATTTTCTTTATATATTCTCAATTGCTTCAGCAATAAACTTTTCTTTACTTTGTTTCTTTATCATTTTCTTCTTCTTTCTACTCTCTTTCTTCTTTTCTTCCTCTATTTGGATTGTTCCTTCGTTCCTTTCCTCTTTTTCTTTCTTTCTTTCTTTCTTTCTTTCTTTCTTTCTTTTTTAAAACAATTTTAATTGCTCAAGCAGTAAACTTCCTTCGTTTCTTTCTTTCTTTCTTTCTTTATTTATTTATTCATTTTTTCATTATTCCCCTTGTCCCTCATTTTTTCTTTTCTTTTTTGAGCTTCTCTCTCTGTCATTACTGGTCAGGCAATAAAAGTTTTTCTTCTTTATTCCTTTATTCCTTTTTTCTTTATTTTCATTCTTATTTTCTTTCCTTCCACCCTTCCAACTTTATTGAACTGAGCAGAATATAAATTTTTTTAAATTTTTTATCTTTTTTTATTTCTTCCTCTTTCTTTCTTTATATGTTTTTCATGGCCTTTTTCTGATTTCTTTGTTGTTTCATCTTTTTCTTTTCTTTTTATTAGCTACTTTCTTTTTTTCATCCATCTATCTATCTATCTATCTATCTATCTCAAAACTTACCTATTTGTGTCTGTTCATATCTATCTATCTATCTATCTATCTATCTATCTATCTATCCTTGTGTCCTATCCATTCGTATTTCTCTCTCTCTCTCTCTCTCTCTCTCTCTCTCTCTCTCTCTCTATCTATCTATCTATCTATATATATATATATATATCTTATCAAATAGAAGATTTTTCTTTCTCTCATCTTTCTTTTTCTTTGTCTGTACAGAATGATTCACTAGCTGTTTCTATTATCGTATTCTTTCTTTCTTCTTCTTCTTCTTCTTCTTCTTCTTCTTCTTCTTCTTCTTCTTCTTCTTCTTCACGCCCCCGACCCATTTCCGTTCTCTCTATTCTTTCTCTATCTTTGAGATCTGCTTTACCAACATTCTCGAAGGATATTTTTATTCATTCATCCTCATCACCAAAATTTATTCCCCTCCACCTCTTTTTTCTACTTCATATAATCCTTCTTTCCTTTCCTCCTCCTCCTCCTCCTCTTATTCCTCATCCTCTCATCGCCATCACTTGCTGTAAAAGGCAGTTTAATTACTTCGCGCCACAATTTCCGCTCTCTTCTTTCCTCGTTAACCACGTTCCCTTCCTCCGCTGCGCCAAGACGCTAATTCACATCAAATATAGTTTTATCCATGTACGTACGTAAGTACGTGTGTGTGCTCGTATTATTATTATTATTATTATTATTATTATTATTATTATTTTATTATTATTATTATTATCGCCCTTATTATTAAAATTATTGTTGTTATTGCTAGCGCCATTGTCTTCGTCTGTATTATCACATAATTAAAAGTATTACCTCTTTGCAATTCGATTTCCGCCGATCAATTGAGCTCCGTATTTTACCCAGAATTCCCAAGTCGGAACGACTCAAAGTGAAACTTACACCGAAATCAATCGAATTACTCTTCAAATAAATAATTGCATTTCGCGAATTCTTCGTCCAATCAAGTTATGCAACCATATCTGTGATTCCAGTCTCTATCTTTAAACGTTATATTCTTCTTTTTTTTGACTCCACATCCATCACCCCTCACCCACTCACTCATTCACACCCCCACCCAGAGACTCAGCGCTTTTTTTTTTTTCGTTTTATTGGTTCTTTATTTAATTTGATTCGTGTTGATTTAATTTACGGCCGTAGAAACTTTACTGAGTTGAAATCTTTTAAACGTTTACTTCAAGGCGATATTAACCTTATATAAAAAGCTTAATAGTCTTTCCTTTTTGTTGTTCTTGTTGTTTTGAGATTAATCTTTCCTTCGAATTTTTCTCAAACTTTTATTTTCTTAATAATGTAAAAAATAAATAAATAAATAAGGATTCTCTTTATGGAAGGTGTGACGTGTCTAAGTGTAAATAGAAAAGTTTAGTCGTATACTCGAGTTAACGCCGATTGCAGTTTGCATTAAGATATTTTAAACGTTTTCTTCTTAATAAATAAATAGCGGGCATTTAAAACTTGTCTATAAAGTTCTACATTTGGTTTGGTGAAGTCTCTTTGTTTGATTGCATATCAAACGCCGTGGGTTAATCAATGCTAAAGTCTTTCTTGTCGAAGAACAGTAGTAGTACTATCTAACCCTTAGCTGGGGATATACGGGGGTTCAATACTTTCAAAAGGACAGTAGTCCGAAAGTCAATGTAATATCGCAACTGGGGTTCAAACTCGCAAAGATATTGCAACTAAGAAAAAGTTGCTTTTATTTACATGAAAGTCAATACATATTAATTCTTTTGACCTCTTCTGAGTCACATTTGTTTATTAAGAAAACTTTATCAATGGTATCATCATTGGGCCCTATCTTTGTGTAACATAGGCATGATACGGATATGTGAAATGTACATATGTTCATAGAATGCTCATACGCGTATAGGAATCCGAAAAACACTCGAAACACTGACGACTCTATTGGTTTAGGTACGAAACTTTTATTACCTTCTTAACTTTTAGGTTTTCAACACGAGGAGAGAGAGAGACACAATTTTTACGATGCTGACTGTTTCATCTGACCCAACAAACGTGCGCGCACACCCCGCAGCAAACAACTGGACAGGTCTCGCCCAGACTCGAATCCCAACTCGCTCCGTCTAAGTTCAAATCTCTACTCCCTGATTTTTTCCAAAATCACTAAGAATCCCCGGCCATCGCTTCCGGACATGACGTCATTCACATCCCCAGTCCATTTCTATCTGGGGTTTTTATTGTGACATCTGTGATTGTCACATCCTCCTCGCGCTCGCGTGAACCCCTGCATTAATGTCTGCACCTACCCATGCACTAAGCCGAAAGGTTCTAAGCCTAACTAAACCAAAAGATATACAAAACAAAAAACGGTAATATAAAAAATATCCTTCCGCAATTATATAACATTTGCTTTTCAAAGATGTGCGTTTGTAGTGGTTTTCCATGTATCCTGTTAGGGAGTTCTTTAATTGGCAGTGAATCTTATAATAATTGTTTAATAGGTTGTCTTCATTTATAGAGAAGGGGTCTCTTTTAGATTCTTTTGGTCAATCACTTTCAGCAATCTTACATGATAAATGCACTGTCGTCACTGTAACACAAAAATATACATAAAGGCACGAAAACCTTATCATCATTTCTATTTATAATTAATAATATGTTAGGGTCTATCTTTGCCGTTAAAGGACGTATATGACTAAATCTCTTTCATAGTTTTTCTATTAAGTTTTCTGAATTGGCAGTAAGTCATTTCCATTTAAAGACGCGCGTGCGAGTTTGTGTGTCTGCTTCATAGATATCCTTTTAAATTTTCTGAATCGACTATAAGTCTGTTACATTAACAATTTCTTTTATTTTTTTTTTTTTTTCACAACGTCCCTTCACTTAAATGAAAGTTAACCTGTATTACTTCTTGGGCGAATCACATTGATCACCTCCACTACGATAACTACACCGTCGATACCGTAACAAAGGTAAATGTACAAAAAAAAAGTAATAGTTTTCATTATCGAAAGTGGACCTGACGAGCAGGGTTCAAATCCTGGACAAGGTTGTATGTATTTCACTCCCGGCAAATATCCTTTGGAAAGGCATGAATCCATTTCTCCCGCTACTATCGCCAGCCATAAGCAAATAGTTGAGTAGTCTGTACTCTTTATCCATGTTACAGAAACTGGTCTTGCAAAAGGAAAACTTGGTATTAAAATCGGCTAAGATAATTAACCTTGTGTTTCTTTCTGTCCTAAGCAGACATTTGGGGTAAATAAAGACGGTGTGTATCTTAAGACAAACTGTGAATTGTGGGGTCACCGTTAGGTCCAATCGTTGCCGTTTAAAGACGTGTGTATGTGTGAGCATATCTCTTTCATAGATATTCTATTCACTTCTGTAAATTACACCAACCATTTATTTTTATAAGGTGCCTTCGTTCATATGAGAATAAGCACGTAATCACTTTGGACGATTATTTTTATCACTTTCACTATTCCATAAAAAAAACACCTGATCGATTTCGTAACAAACATAAACACATATCTATCGTTAATATTACTCTAGGAGAAAGAAAATTTTGCATTACGACCAGCTAAAATCCGTCTTAAAATTGACCTTGCTCGGCATCCTGTCAATAGAAAAGGTTTGAGTTAATACATGCATAAATACTGTGTCTCTTATATATCTATCTATATCAAATTTTTAAAAAATTTGATCAATGAGGTTACCGGTAGATCCTATCTTTGCCGTTTAAAGACGTGTGTGTTTTTATCTATTTGACAGGTATCCTATAAAGTTCTCTGAATCGACTGTAAGTCAATTACACCGACAAGTTTTTGTAAGGTGCCTTCGTTAAAATTTGAAAGTGAGCACATATTAATTGCTTTGGCCGAGGAAACTAGGGCATGTCTATTTTATAGTTGATATCTTGCCAATTTATATCCTCATTAAAAGCGTTTTCCTTATTTACCTTAATATCCAGGTACCAGGTTTTACTTAATCCGGTGTAAACCAGAGAGAGAGAGAGAGAGAGAGAGAGAGAGAGAGGGGGAGGAAAAATGCCGATCTTAACAAAATCGGACAACACCAGATAAAATAGTAATTCCGAATCGTATTAAATTAAAAATATATCCCGTTTAATAAGCACGAAATTTATCATTGTGTTTTTAAAAAATCATTTCTCTCCTTCAAATGACTCAGAGTTTTGTATTAACAAGCTCTATTGATAATATTGCTGGCGAACAGTATGTCAGTCATTAGGAAGTGCCCCAAGGGCATTTGAAAAACAGAGAAAGAAAGAAAAAAAGAAAGGCTATGGCTGAATTAAAGAGTTGTGGTAACCGAACTTCTTCCCTTACAATATATTTTTCTCTTCATTTAGATCTTTTTTTTTCTTTTCCTTTTCACTCATATTTTCTTTTCGCTTTAATTTTCCTTCTTATTTTCCTTCTTCCTCATTTTCGCAATATATTTCTCTCTTCATATACATCTTTTTTTCTTTCCTTTTTCACTCATATTTTCTTTTTTTAGTTCTTAGATTGGTTTCGGTCTGGTTTCTTTGTTTAATGGCATATCATGCCAAAGCCATCCTCCTAGAAGAACACTAGTGATACTATTTAACCCATAGCTGGGAGGATAAGGGGGTTCATACCTTTCCCAAGGGTATTTTCCCGAAAGTGAACGTAATAGCGCGACTGGAGTACGAACTCACTTAACTACGATTCCGCAGTCCATCGCTTTAACCATTACACCACGAGGAAGACACCCCCTAGATTATTTGATTATCTTCTTTTTTCTTTCGTCTTTTTCTTCATTATTTTCTTTCTTGTCTTCTTTCCTTTTCTTGTTTTCGTTCTTTAATCTCCCTTCTTTTTCTTTGCTTATTTTCTTTTTTTTTAATACCTTTCATTCATTTTTTCTTCTTTTTTCTTTTTTTTTTTATTTCTATTTATCCTTATATTTATTCATTCTCTTCTTCTTTCTTCTTTACTTTCTTTTTATCTTTCTCCTCCTTTCTTAATTTTTTTTTATCTTCTACATTTACTGAATTATTTTGTTTTCCATTCTCCTTCTATTAAAAATTTTCTTTCTTAATTTCCTTCATTTTCTTTTTTCTGATCTTCGATTGAAATTTTCCTTCTCTTTTACATATTCTTTCATTATAATTTCTTTTTTCTTTTTCTTTATTTTTTCTTTCCTTTTTTCTTACTTCTCTTTTCACAATTATATTTTCTCCTTTACCTTCTTCCTTTTCTTCATTGATTTGTTTTCTATATTCTTTTTTTTTTTCAAAATTGATTCATTTTTCTACCTTCTTAATCTTCCTTCATTTCTTTTTATCTTTCTCTCTTTCTTTTTTCTTTTTTTTTTGTTTTGTTTAAGAGTTCTTTTTTTATTCGTATTTTCTTTCTTCCTATCTATCTCTTTTTCTTTTTTTTTTATTGTTTCTTTTTTTTTCTTATATTCTCTTCTTTTTATTATTTTCGTTCTTTTTAGCCTCTTTATTGCAATGATTTTCTGTCTAATCTTTCTTCTCTTTTTTTTTTAATAATTTCATATTTATTTTCCTTTTTTTTTTTCTCCTCTTTCGTTTCAGCTATTTATTTATTTATTTATTTATTTCTCCCGATCTCTCTTAATTTTCTTTATTTCTTTCTTTTTCATTTTTCTTCTTTTTCCTTATCACTTTTTCCCTATTCTCTTTCTTTTTTCCTTCTTTTTATCTTACTTCTTTTGATTTTTCTTTTCTTTTTTTTTATGTTACATTTTCTCTTAATTATTTCATCGTTCTCTTTCTTTTTTTCCCTACAATTTCTTTACAATTTTCTTTCTTTCTTTCTTTCCTTCTTTCTTTCTTTCTTCTAATTTTATTTTCTTTCTTTTTTTGTTCCTTCTTCCAACATTATTTTCTTTCTCTACTTCCTTCAATTTCTTTATCCTTTTCTTTCTTTTTTAATTTTCTTCTTTTTCTTTAGTATTTTCCTTTATTTTCTTTCTTTATTTTTCTCTAAATTTCTTATTCGCTTTTTCAGTCTTTGTTCACTCATTTTTTAAATTTATTTTCTTGTCTATTTCATTATTTTTGCATTTTGATTCTGTACTTATTAATTTTCATTTCTTCATTCATTCATTTGTTCTCTTAAATCATCTCCAAATGTTTTCTTTCGTTTTTATTTTTCGAACGTTCTTAATTGTTCATTAGTTTTAATTTTGTTCCATATTTTAATAAAACTGTAATAAAAGTTTTTCAAAAATGTAACATTTTTTAAAAACTTTTATTAATGTCTTTCTTTCTTTCTTTCTTTCTTTCTTTCTTTCTTTCTTTCTTTTCGTTTTTATCTTGCATTCTTTTTTGTTTCTAATTTCCGTTCTTTTTATCTTCCTTACCAAAATTATTTTCTTTCTTATCTTTCTTTCTTTTTCGTAATTATTTCCCGCTTATTTTTCTCCTCTTTCTTTCTTTCTTTCTTTCTTTCTTTCTTTCTTTCTTTCTTTCGTATCTTCTTCCCTTTTTCATAATTATTTCTAACGAATTTTTCTCCATTTCTTTCTTTGTTTCTTTGTTTCTTTTGCAAGTATTTTCTTTCTTATCTCATTCCCTTTTTCTTAATTATTAGAAAGAATAAAAGAAAATTTGAAAGAATATTTTCTTTCAAATATTCTTCTATTCTTTTATTCTAATTTCTTATTCAATTATTTTCATTCTTGTTTTCATTTTATCTTGGTTTACGTTTCCTTTGTTTCCTTCTTATTTTCCTTCCTGTTTTATTTTCTCTTTCTTTTCCTTTTCATTAGGATTTTACTCGAATTCCAATCAATTTAGTACATCTAGGTTGAATTCTGTTTTCATTCTCATCGACTGGTTACCATAACTCTCCTATTCTTTTCATCCATAGCTTGAAAACGGTTGGATTCATGCCTTTCCTAAAACAATTAGTTTCAAGGTAATTATGCAAATTTAGAATTGGTTCCTTTTGTTTCGTAATATTAAAAACAATTTATGTATCATATAGTAACCCAACTTTTTGAAATTCAAGAACAATTTCCTTTTTGCTTAAACAATAATTTACAACTTCCATTTTGTTACTAGTCAATGTAATGCAAGGACAAATTTTAAGCGGAGTACAGCAAGTTTAAATCTAGAATTTTCCTTTTAACAGAAAACTGTTAGCATGACTGTCTTTACTGACGGCTGCGCCAAGAACGTTTTCTTTGCCAGAGAGTCACTTATTTGTTTTTACAAAAGCATTGTTTCTCTCTAATCATCTCTCATTCTTTCATAAATTTAATATGGTTTACTTTTTTCAGCCACCAAAAATTTGATATCAGAATTCTGTTCTACTCATTGATTTGCTACTATTTTGAATTGCCTCGAAACAAATATTTTTGCTCTTAAGTAATTCCGAACAACGGTGAATTTACTTTCAGGGAAAAAATATTTTGCTTTTTTCCCAAAAATTCTCATCGATTGAATGAACCACATCGATATATAGATAAATGAATAGATAGATTCATCTTATTATAATTAACCACGAAGATAGATAGATAGATAGATAGATAGATAGATAGATAGATAGATAGATAGATAGATATGAACAGACTGAGATAGATAGATAGATAGATAGATAGATAGATAGATAGATAGATAGATAAATGAATAGATAGATTCATCTTATTATAATTAACCGCGAAGATAGATAGATAGATAGATAGATAGATATGAACAGACTGAGATAGATAGATAGATAGATAGATAGATAGATAGATAGATAGATAGATAGATAGATAGATAGATAAATGAATAGATAGATTCATCTTATTATAATTAACCACGAAGATAGATAGATAGATAGATAGATAGATAGATAGATAGATTCATCTTATTATAATTAACCTCGAAGATTGATAGATAGATAGATAGACAGATAGATAGATATGAGCAGACTGAGATAGATAGATAGATAGATAGATAGATATGAACAGACTGAGATAGATAGATAGATAGATAGATAGATAGATAGATAGATAGATTCATCTTATTATAATTAACCTCGAAGATAGATTGATAGATAGATAGATAACTCTTTTTTATTATTTACTATATATTACTATTATATATTGATAAAACTTATCTCACAGTTGTAGTGGACTAATTTATTAAAGACTAATCTATTAATAAGCTACTTCGGTCATAATACAATTGGTATGATTATTGAATATACCTGCGTATCAGTCGAATTTTGATGACCTGGGTTTCAGCCAACAAAATGGCCTCAATTGACATAAATGTGTAATAATTAATGGGTCGACCAATACACGGGTAATAACTTCATGTTTGAATTTCAAAAAAGGACTGGGAAACATAGTTGGCTTCAGAAAATAATCCTATAACTTCATGATTTCTTGACCCTAAATAATGGGTCGACCAATAAACGAGCTATAATTTTGGAAGGATGAAATTTCAACATAATACAACGAATCAAAAACGAATAACATAGATGAATGATAATGGAACTATTCATTAAAAGTTGATTCATGCACGAGTAATGATATTGTAAGGTTAAGATTCAATCATAATAAACAGGATTTGAAACAACCCTTGGCTTTAAACATTAAATAACCGACTTTATGATCATAAATCGTGGGTCGACCAATACACGAGTGTATATAGTATTCAAACGGGAAAGACTCGCAGAAATCATTGGCTTCAATAATCAATTTCATAACATCTTGGCTATTAAAATTGTTAGTCGACTTATGCATAAGTTATAAGTAAAGTAAAGTTAGTGCCCTTAGTCGAGGGTGACCCGAAGGTTTCGGTTTCTTTGTTTAGCGACATATCGAACTTTGTAGGTTATTTAATGCCAAATCCATCCTTTTAAAAGAACAGTAGTGGTACTATTTAACCAATAGCTGGGAGGATGAGGGGGTTTATATCTTTTACATGGGTTTTTGTTCGAAACTGAACGTGATACGATTCTGGAGTCCATCACTTTAACCATTAGACCACGAGGACACCTCCTGGTGACCCGAAGGTTCCCTTTTTCAATAGCTGAGATGTTCTCTGGATTGCTCAACTTTACCCTTGTTCCTTATCCTATAATGCGAAGTGTTAAGCAAGGCGGCATCAAGTACCATTTTTTGAGTCTTTGGTATGACTCGATCTGGGATTGAACCCTGGTCTTCCAGACTATTGGCGAGCACTCTACTCATTTGGCCAATGGCCCGGTTACAAAAATTATACGTAAGTAATAATTATATAAGGTTGAAATTAAAACATAACGAGAAAGACTAGAAGCAAATCAACATTTAAGAATATAATTTCATGAATTATTTCGTAACCGTAAGTCAAGGGTCGTGTTTTTCACGCGTCTGTACGGGATTTCACATGAAGTCTCCTTGGTCTCTTGAATAAGAATCCAAATCGACACTATACGGGCCTTCTCTGACATTCATTTTCTATTTTTCCCTTTCTCTCTGAATCTGCAATATCGTAAGGTGATAAAGTACCACCCGGAAACAGGATTCAGATAAATAGAAACCTTCCCACAAACAAGATTATATACACATGCTGTCATTAATACACGTCTTACGCGAGCGTGTGTATGTTTGTGTGTGTGTGTGTGACATTATTCAGCCTTTGGCCTAACTACATTTGATTAACAACATGCTAACGATTTCTGAGAAGCAGACGATAAAAAATGGCGGCTCCCACGTCATGTCAATTAGTTAGAAATGATACGAACCAAAATGTATTTTTTATTTTTTTATTTTTAATAGAGGATAAATCTTTTTTTTTTTTTTTTCATTATTTATTTCGTTGGAGGAATTGAACTATGTGAGAATGTAAGTACAATTATTTTGTGACAACAGTATTAATTTTTATTTTCGTGAACTCAAATTAGCCACCAGTGACTAATTTGTATGTCTTTTATTTGGATGGAATTTATTTTAAACATATTTTGATAGCATTTATTAGCTGTAAAATCTCGAAAATATATATTTTATTCTTAAAATATTTAAATTCTATTTCTTGGTCTTTTTTTTTGTTTTTTGTTTTTTTGTTCTTCATGTACTAGAGTGAGTCAAAAGTTTTGCAAATTTTTGGTAACGTGAGTCGCAATTCGGGCGAGCGAAAAGTTTTGCAATATTTTGGTAACGTGAGTCGCAATTCGGGTGAGTGAAAAGTTTTGCAATATTTTTTGGTAAGGTGAGTCACAATTCGGGCAAGCGAAAAGTTTTGAGATATTTTTGGTAACGTCAGCTCCGGATGCATTTGCCGAGGTTGTGAAGGTAACGAACCAAACTGGATTATAACATGCCAAGCTCACCTGATACTCTCCGAGTGCTACTCACCGGAATTGCCTCTGTAGCTGGGAGCACTACTTCAGACTTAATGGTTTTAGGCCAACCTGACCTTGCCTGATTGTTGTGGTTCTTGTAACCCAAGCGAAATTACTTCAACTTCTGGTTACCGTACGGTGATCTATTGCACCTTCTTTCCCGCAACAAATGATTTTGGTCGGTTCCATTGCGTAATGACCCAGTTAGATCTCAAAACAAAAGTTCCCCAATTAGACAACGTGAGGCATTCGTCTGCTCGGCTTTTAAATCATACATGGACTGACTGAATGATACCACTAACTACAACGAGTACCTTCGCACTGTGTGGACCGCTTCTGTCGCGTGATATACACGCTGCAAACTCACAAAAGTTTTATTTTTTTTAATACTTAAATTCAGACTCTTTTTTTTTTGTTATTTTTATTTTATTTATGTATTTTTTTATAAAATAAAAGATGCAGGCTAAAGTTTCCGTCAAAGAATATGCGTGTATTCTCGCTTTATTTTTCAAAAAGGAATGCCGACAATTTTTGCGGAGATATATAGAGGATATTGGAAAGTCCTCAGCCAAACCAATAAGAGATAACTTTTTTTGAAAATTTTATTCATTCATTTTTGGAGGGTCAGAGAATATAGAATAACGGTGTGACAAATGTATTAAAATCAGCAAGGTTTGTTGGTTGGTTGGTTGGGTTCTATGGCATATCAACCTTTGTTGGTTATTTAAAGCCAAATCCATTTTATGCAAGTTGTCAGTTCTATTTCAAACAATCAGTTTGGCATGGGTACACAGTTTAATTGTCAAAAACATTTCTATTTCAAGCTATTCGATTTTGTCACACAGTTCTAATTCAAACAAATTAGTTTAGCATGAATACGCAGTTTCGATGTCAAAACGGTTCTATTTCAAGCAGTTCAGTTAAGCATAAGTACACAGTTTAATTGTGAAAAATATTTCTTTTTCAAGCTATTCAGTTTAGTCAAACAGTTCTAATTCAACCAATCCAGTTTAGTATCAGTACAGGTTTTCTTTAGACACAGTTAAATGTCAAAACAGTTCTATATTAAACAATTCAGTTTAGCGTAAGTACAGTTTCACTGTCAAAAAAGTTCCATTTTAAACAATTCAGTTTAGCATAAGTACACAGTTTAAATGTAAGTACACAGGTTAATTGACAAAAACATTTCTATTTCAAGCTGTTCAGTTTAGTCACACAGCTCTAATTCAAACAATTCAGTTTAGTATAAGAATGCAGTTTAGCTCTATTTAACCTATAGATAGGGCCCTCTCAGGTGCTACTATTGCGGTCCAGAGTACACCTGGGAGCAATGGCAATGAAGGGGTGTTCTGCATTCCCCAAAGCCTCAGCATCACTGGAATCTCACCATCAGATTGTCTCGGCTCATAATCAGGACACTCGTTGGAGAGGTCTTACCCCTCTGCAGAGGTGCAGTCAGTGTATTCTACAACCCCAGCCGATTGGACAATACAATAGTTGATTTCAAAACAGTTTTATTTCAGATAAATCAGCTCAGTATAAGTACGCAGTTTAGATTTCAAAACAGTTCTATTTCGAACAATTCAGTTAACTTAAAATTATTTGCATTCAGCAAAGTTACTTGAAGGTGTAATTGTTTACAAGAGATTATTGCTAGTTACTTGAAACCATAAAACTGTGAAGAAACAAAGAACTATTATTAAATAGAAATAGTTGCTAAAAACTATATAATTATTAGTTTTAGATTGAAATATTTGAAACCATGTAATGTTGCGATATCAAAGGACCATTACCCAATAGAAATGGTTACTTCAATCTTTATAAATGAACAACAACAAAAAGAAAAACTTTACGAAGCCACTTGAACATGATTCCCTTACCTCTGGATATAAATAAATCTAGAGTGGTAGACCTTCCTTTAAAATCAATCAGTCAATTAATAATTCCATCATCTAATTCATATAGTTGTAAGCCAAGTCAGCTAGGACTGTAGAATACGCCGACTGCATCTCTGCAGAGGGGGGAAGATCTCACCCAACAACAAGGGTCCTGGAAATAAATCTGATGGCGTTGGAGGTTTTGGGGAATGTGGAGTACCCCTTCATTGTCATTGCTCCTAGATCTCCTCTTAAGCGGAGTGGTATCACTTGATAGGGTCCTTATCTATGGGTCAAATAGAATAAAATGTAAAATTGTAACTGTTATATAGCAATAATGCGCCAAAATAGCTCAGGCTCGTTTAAGAATGTGATCTACAAAACGTATTGATAAATCATATATATATATATATATATATATATATATATATATATATATATATATTTATATGATACATATTTATAAAGTGGGTTTCACATAAGATAACCTACAATCGTTGATATGCTATTAAACCTAGCCCAACCAAACCAAACCAAACCAAACGATATAAGTGTCCATTTTTTATTTGTTTTAAATTGGAATACTTGATATCATATAGCTGTGTGCATACAAACCATTTTTATAAAATTTTTATATAAATTTTTTCTATGGTTATTTTATACTATGTAGTTTGGGATTCACGCATAATAGCCGTGCATTCAACAGCCCCACCGACTGGGCATTACACAAAGTTAATGTCAAAACAGTTTTATTTCAGATAATTCAGTTAAGCATAAGTATATTGTTTAGATGTCAAAATACTTCTATTTCGAGCAATTCAGTTTAGCAGAAGTACGCAGGTGAAATGTCAAAACAGTTCTATTTTAAAGAATTTAGATTAGCATAAATACACAGTTTAAATGCCACCCCCGTGTAAACTCCAACCACCGTTTAGTTCTATTTAAACCATAGATAAGACCCTTATCAGGTGCTACTATTCCGGGCAAGAGAGGACCTGGGAGCGATGGCAATGAAGAGATACACCGCATTCCCCAAAGCTCCAGTATTACTGGAAACCCACCATCATATTGTTTAGTGTCAAAACCAGGACACTCGTGGGGAGGGGTCTTACCCTTCTGCAGCGGTGCAGTCAGTGTATTCTAGGGCCCCACCCGACTGGGCAAAAGCCTTGATGAGTTGACATACCATTTCAATCAATTTATCAACTAGGCTGGAGACCACTGTTCTCTGACTATATTAATTAGGAGAAAAGGATATAAAGACATATTACGCCAATCTTGAAAGTATAGTTTTTGTTCATCTCATTTAAAGGGATATCAACCGTTTATGTGTTATTTAATGCTAAATTCATCTTTGTAGAAGGGTTGTAGAGTTGCTATTAAATCCATACCTGGTGAAGAATGGTAATTTTTTTAAATTTGCGAAAGTGAACGTAATAGCATGACTATTGTTCAAACTCACTTATAACCACATAATAGTCTTGAACGTTAACCACAACGTCACAAAAACGCCCCACTGAAGTATGGAAGGTTGTTCGGTTTTATTGGACTCGAATACCTGATAAATTAGTGTGGGGTCTGCGCTTATGTACCATTACTCTATATCGTTGAATTTAAGCCTGTCCATACAATTTCGTGGGTCTATCTTATTTTAAGCTTAAAGTGTCAGGTTTAATTTTATTAGAGGATATCTTTTCTCACAGAAAGTGACGAAGGTGGTGCTAGTATATATAGTGTGTTATACATATTTAAACAACTTTATTTTTTTCGTATATTTATTTATTTTTCTTTTAAATATAAATTCATATAAATTTCCTAATGTCAAAGAAAAATAAACTTTCTTAATTAGTTTTGTGCAGAAAATGGCAGTTAGTTTGAAAAGATTTTGTAAACGGATAATCTCTTGTGAAATGCTAATTGGCCCAAATATGTTCTAGGGAAAATACACACTATATATATATATATATATATATATATATATATATATATATATATATATATATATATATATCCGTGAGTTGGTGAAGGCAAGTGTAAGAATAAAAAATATGTACTTATGTAAAGGCTGTCTATATATATATATATATATATATATATATATATACACGTGTGTATATATATATATATATATATATATATACACCACGTGTATAAAATATATATATATAAATATATATATATAAATATATATACATATATATATATATATATGTATATATTTATATGTATGTACATATATGTGTGTGTGTGTGTGTTCAATTATGTCGCTAAACGATGAATTATTTTCTTTATCTATCGCCTTCGGTTCATATAAATCTATAAATTCTGTATTATTTTAAATGACCATTTACTCTTTCTCTCTTTCTCTCTCTCTCTCTCTCTCTCTCTCTCTCTATATATATATATATATATATATATATATATATATATATATATATATGCAAGGTATCGTGAAAACGTACTGAAACTGAATTCTAAAATTTTCAAATTAAAAATGTCAGAAGAAATTGAAATAGGTGTGAAACTTCTCCGATAGATTGTAGACGAATTAGTTTCAGAACAAGTTCTTTTATTAATACAAAAGTTTCTCCAAATGCTGCACCCTCCATATTTATCAAAACTAGCTGCCAGCAACATTTTCTTGTTGCCTAAAAGAAAGATTTATCTCTTGTGTAAGATAAAATAATTTCAGATGTGCCTCAACAAATGGAAAACTCTCTGAAAAAAAGCGTGTCGAATACAAAGGAGATAATTTTGAGGAAAACTTAAGTTTGTTATATACTCACAACCATAGCCATAATCATATAATTATCACAATGATATATCTCAATCCAACGGTACATGTATAAATTCAAATACAGGGAAATACACAACACCTTAACAGGAGAACTCATTGTTGTTCAGGTACGAACGTTTATTAACTTCTTGACTTCTGAGTTCGGTTCTTCGACACGAGGAGAGAGACAATTCTTAAAAATCTTTCGTATCATACTATGCTAACAAAACTCAAACGCTCGGCACATCTCCTTTCATCTTCGCTGGTTGGGACCCGAAAAACTTAACCGTATGCCTCAACGGTCGAAACCCAAACTTCTCAACACCATGGTTGGAACTCAACTTCTACCGTGCGTCTACATGGCACAAGTCGACAACCAACTTGACTGGTCCCCATTCGACAAATAACTGGACTGGTCCCCAGTAAACTACTAACTCGACTGGCCCACAGCCGAGACCCAACTGACGTCTTTTTCAAAATCTCCAAATTCTAAGCCCATCGCTTCCGGGCATGACATCATCCACACTCCAGCCTCATTTTCTATCTGGGGTTTATTATGACAATTGCGATTGTCATATCCTCTGCGCACGAGCGTAAACTGTATCTAATGTCTGTGCACCTGAACTAAAAGCCAAATAGTTCAAAGCCCAACCTAACTGAATGATAAAATATAATCAATAAAAAATGATTTATGAAAAAAAAGTCATTCCGTAATTATATAACAATTTTCTTTTTATTCCTTTTTTTAAATACTGATCAATCATGATAATATAGATCACTCACGGGTACGCACGCGCGCACATACACACCTATATATATATATATATATATATATATATATATATATAAGAGATGGCTAGTTAAAAAGATTTGAGGTTTTTCGGCTTGTTTGTTTGTAAATGTTCCGCTACAGATAGAATAGGTCAGTGATCAAAACAAATGTAAATTTGTTGGTGCTAAACCAGTTCATATACCTTAGCAGCAATTTCTCCTCCAATGAATATGATATCAACAAGCATCTTGGGAAAGTGGTGACTGCTATTGATATGTCATCGAACATAAGGATCTCTCTCATAAATAAACAGGATTTTTTCCAAGTTGTCGCTGTGTCAATACTCCTGTATGGAAGCACCACATGGACTCCAACAAACCGTGCTATTTTGAATAAATCCTGGTATCAGCACCTTAAGAAACAACAGCAGTACGGTGACTTACTTCCCATCTCACATACCTTTCAAGTTATACGAACAAAACGTGGAGAACACTGCTGGAAAATTATGAACGAAGTCATAAGTGACATTTTTATATGGATCCTAATACATAAACTTGTCAGCATTGACCAACGAGCAAAAATTTGCACACATCAGCTTTGCGTGGACACTAGATGCTGTCTAGAAGATTTGCCAGCAGCGATGGATGATAGGAACAGATGGTGAGGGAGAGAGACGACATGATGATGATAAGGATATATCTATATATATATATATATATTACTACCAAAAATGAAGCAGCAGTGCAACCAACAAATCCCTCAACAGATGAAGACACTGGCAGTTAAAAATACTTTTGGTAGCTCAGCAATACCTCATGATATCACATGGCATTTATGGGGTTTTACGTCTCAGCAGAAGAATATCAGTATCATGATAAGGTTTTTGTCTGATCTAGGAGCCTCTCGATATATTTTCTTTTTGTTTGTAGCAGACAGTTTAATCAGATATAAAGTGGTCAATATGGCATTTGGTAAATGCAACCGTTTTTAAACATTGCTCTCTCTCTCTGTCTCTCTCTCTCTCTCTCTCTCTCTCATTCTCTCTCTCCCTTCTCCTCTCTCTCTCTCTCTCTCTGATTTGTGTCCTAGATATGACACAAAACTATCTGATGATGATGTTCCAGCCCAAGAGCTTTGGGGAATGTGGAGTACTCTTTCATTGTCATTACTCCGAGGTCCACTCTAACTCGGAGTGGCAGCACCTGATTGTGTCAAATAGAACTGTTTGACATTTAAACTGTGTGAACAAATGACTGAAATTTAATTGAATTATTAGTGATACATAGCAATACTTGAAACCATTTTACTGTAGGCAAATGAATGGTGTTCAATAGAATAATTAGTGTTAAATAGCAAGACTCGTATCTATTTCACAGTGTGCCGGCCAATTATCAATATCAAATAGAATTATTAGTGTTGGTAATCAATTATTGAACCCATAGCAATAGTTGTGAGAAAGAAAATATTATTTCTAACTCATTCAAAAGTAGAATTATACCTAAATATATGCAATAAATGACTGATATTAGATGAAATAGTTGCTATTGCATAGCAATACTTAAAATCATTTAAGTGTGCACAAAAAAGGAGCTCAGACTCATTTAAAAACGTTATCTATAAAATGTATTTACAAATCATAAATATTTAATATATATGTATTATGAGTATTAGGAATTAAATAACCTACAATACCATAAAACTCAAACAAACCAAATCATATATATATATATATATATATATATATATATATATAAACATGTTTTGGCATTAAATAAACTATAATGGTTGATATATCATAAAAAGAAACCAAACAAAATCCTATATATTTAATATATATTTATAAAGAGGATTTGGCATTAAGTAACCTACAACGGTTGATATACCATAAAACCCAACCAAACCAAATCATATATATTGAATATATATATATATATATATAAAGGATTTGGCATTAAATAACCTACAATGGTTGATATGCCATAAAACCCAACCAAACCAAATCCTATATATTTAATATATATGTATAAAGAGGATTCGGCATTAAATAACCTCCAAAGGTTGATATGCCATAAAACCCAACCAAACCAAATCATATATATTGAATATATATGTATAAAGAGGATTCGGCATTAAATAACCTACAAGGGTTGATGTATATATATTATGTAGTTTTCTATTAGTTGTCTGAATTATTGAGATGAAGCTTGATAATTTTTTATCATTAAGAGTTTTCGGACTATTGTCTTCATCTTTATCGTTATTTCCACAACATTTCGGCCGATATGTCCTCTGGACTTCTTCAGGTGTTCGTCGAAATCGAGAAACTACTCGGAACTTCAAACTACTATTCAATAAAGGACGTAGTTCGAAGTTCCACGTAGGTTCCCGAGTTCGATAAACACCTGAAGAAGACCGGAGGACATATCGGCTGAAACGTTGTAGAAATAACAATAAAGATAATAGTCCGAAAACCCGTAGTTTGCTATATTTATAAATAAAGAGTGATAACATACATATATATATATTGTCACCCACAGACAGACTGTTTCGTTCTTTCAGAACTCTTCAGTGTGGCTAGACACGTAGAATGCTCGAAGCTGGGATCGAAATCCATCCACCTTTACGTTAGACTTAGTATCAGACCGCTCGGCCAACAAGCGTACCGCGTTGACTACGGGAATTATGAGGTATTATATAGCAACAGCTGCAGCAGCGTTTGTTTGTTTACATTTTTATACCCTATCGGCTATCAGAGTGCTCAATTCTTTCGAAGAGTTTTGCATTATGCTAGCGGCCGAAAATTTCTTCGCCAGAATGCTCAACCCCCAAGGAGGAACGTATATATATATATATATATATATATATATATTGGAAGTTTGACGAATCCAGTTGAATAAAAGGCAATATCTTCCAAGCAACGGTTGTGTCAGTTCTACTGTATGGATGCACAACATTGACGCTAACTAATCGCATAGAGAAAAAGCTAGACGGTAACTGAACAAGAATGCTATGAACTAGATTGAACAAATCCTGGAAAGAACATTCCACAAAACAAGTCAGAACTCATTTGTCTGCACACAGTTAAATGGTTTCAAGTATTCCTAGCAAATACTAATAATACTATTAGGTATTAATCATTTGTTTGTTAAAGGATAAATGGTTTCAAGTATTAATGTGTATCACTGGCCATTGAATTTAACAACAATCATTTGTTTGCACACAGTTAAATGGTTAAACAGTTCTATTTGACCATGGATGAGACTTTAACAAGTACTACCACCCTGTGTCAGAGTGGACCTGGGAGTAATGATAATGAAGGGGTACTTCACATTCCAGAAATCTCCAGAATAGATGCAGTTTACTATCAGATCCCGGACAAACGTCGAGGGCGGGGGATCTTACCCCTTTGCAGAGATGCAGTTGGCGTATTCTACAGCCGTAGTTGATTACAATGTTTTGTGTGTGAGATTTCATGTTTATATATATGCATATATATTGAGAGAGAGAGAGAGAGAGAAAAAGAGAGAAAGGGAGAGAGAGAATTGTATAATTCTTATACGGATCTCCGCATGTGCGTCTCTGTGGGTGAGTATATATATATATATATATATATATATATATATATATATATATGCGTATATAATTTCTGTGTAGTTCATGAGCAAACGTCAATATAAGATAGCTACAAATACATCTCTTTGTTCATTAAACTCTTAGCGTTCGTACGAATCCAGGCATTATAAGTGTCTTTTTGCGCATGCGTGTTCGCTTACACATATTCTTCAATGGGAATCTCGCCTTTTCTTTTTTAGTCTGTCTCTCTTCGGGATGTGTCAGAGTGTGCACGAATGAACAACATCGATTCGGACCGCTTTTGTGAAATGTGTATTAGTCATTACAATAGTCCATGAATTTCATGAATAATAATTTCGTCTACGTTTTCAGGGCTGCTGCTTCAATCTTAATCAGAATGTTCCGTTGAAGCTGATATCCAAGAACAACAGCACAAATGCTATTAGCGAAGAGAATGATCGTAAAAATAGCTTCGATAGCAACTTTTTATCGCTAAAAATAGAATTATCAATTGAAACAAAAAGCAATGGTCATTTCACAGGGATTATTATCATTAGTTTATTTCTTGTGCGTTCTTTACACCAGCGTTTGCGGATGGTTTTCCGTGAAGTTTAAGTGATCCTATTTACCAACCCCTCCGCTCGGGCAGGATATGACACAAGGTCAAATTTTAAGCGGAGTTTAACAGGTTTTAATTCAGAGTTTTCCTTCTCCTAGACTAGTTGCCTAACCAAGGCTGAAGAACCTAGTCTACCCTACTATTTACCCATAGCTGGAGGGAGATCAGGGGGTTCATACCTTTCCCAAGGGTATTTGCCCGAAAGTGAACGTAATAACGCGACTGGAGTACGAACTCGCGTACTACGATTCCGCAGTCCATCGCTTTAACCATTACACCACGAGGGGGACACCCCAAAAGTTTAAGTGATAGCAAGACTTCTCAGGTCTCTTGGATCTTTTAAGTGTTCTTGTCGATTTTAACAATGCAACAGTCTGGATAGTCACGATTCGTCTTCCGTTTTCTAACTCTTTCAGTCCTCTTTCCAATATTTTGCTGACTGTTCCAAGTGCCCCAGTTATAATTGGTATCACCGTCACCCTCATGTTCCACAGCTTTTATAGTTCTCTGGCAAGGTTTAAGTACCTGTCTCTCTTTTCGTTTTCTTTGATTTTCACTTCCGGGACAGTAAAGTCCGCAATACAAGTTCTTTTTTTTTTCTTAATCATCACTTCGTCTAGCCGGGATTATGTGATCCATTTACATCTCAAAATCCACAATGCATCTCATTCTCTTCGATGAATTCTGGTGCGTATACCATTTGGTAGTATTGTCAAATTTCAGTTTCTTGCACAATTCCCGGGATATCACTTTCCCTACCCAGTCAGGTCTAGTCTTATACTACTTTTGTGCTAGTTTGCAACATTCGCTTACTATGGCATTAACGCTTCATCTTTGTTACCGCATAATCTACACTTGTTATTTTGTGGCACATTATTGATTTTGACCTTAATATAATTGGTTCTTATGGCTTTGTTTTGAATTGCTATTTGAAGAGATTCAGTTTCTCTGTTAAAGTTTCAATTTCATAGATTATTATTATTATTATTATTATTATTATTATTATTATTATTATTGAAAAACTGACAATGATAGCTGTCATAGTGTAAAAATAGGAAGTCCTTTACAAACGCCAGCCAGAGTTGGCCTTGATTGGTTGTTCGGTTGATTAGTAGGTTGGACAAAATAGCATGTCAACTCTTCGGCTATTTTATGCCGAAAACCTTTTTGTTTTATTTTTTCTTTATGAGGTGTAGTTGTATATAGTAAATTTTTTGCTTCTGTTGGTAACTGGATATTGTTGGAAAGGTTCAGTTGTTACCTGCTGAAGTCAGCGTTTCTGATGAATGTTTTGAAATCCTAGAATGTATGTGGGTATTTATTTGTAGGTGAGGCTTTGGTCGATTGACCTATATCCTTGATTGCAGGTCTATTTTTTTCAGAAAGTTGATAATGTAATTAGTATCTGTTGTTTCATATAGACCTAGCATTCTTTAATTTTTTTTTCAACCGCAAGATAAATCCCCTGAGAAATGGCGGTGGTTTGGGACTGGAAACTTTCCCAATCGGGGCCCTGCGCTTCAGGTGGGACTTGCACTAGAGTGAAATCTAATCTCAGTCTGTCAGTATATATATATATTCCTAATTGGGCTCTGCACTCACTAATGCCAGCCCGGAAGCTAGTGGTTGATAATTTAGTGATGCTTGTCTGTGAAAAATACAATTTTTTATAAAGCAGGACTTCTCAAAATGGTACATATGGACCCGTGGTGGGTGAATAGAATTTTGACCGTGTCAATGAAAGTAGAGGGACCTACTAAGTTTGAGTAATTAGTCTGTATTTATAAATCCCCTTATCACAAGAGAATCAAAATCGTTGGACCATATAGACTGGTTGCCAGATATCGAACGTCTAAGATAATTACATGTGATGGACACTAATGATGTGTTGCTTACCTCCGACCCATTCATATGGTTTTAAGTATTCCTATTTAACATAAATAATTTTTAGACAGATCTGTTTGATGCAGCTTAGAGAACTCAGACACGTTTTTTTCATATTGAGTAAATTTTATTTCTCTTTGGTATGTAAATATGAAATTGAATAGCTATATATTAGTTTAGTTGATATATATATATATATATATATATATATATATATATATATCCGCTCATTTGTCAAGTGGGTAGAATGTTCGCCAATAGTCCGGGAGAACTGGCTTCAATCCCTGGTCGTGTCATACCAAAGACTTTAAAAATGGTACTTGTTACCGTCTTGCTAAAACACTCAGCAATATAAGGTACGTATCAAGGGTAAAGTGGACCAATCCAGGGAAAGGAGTAGCGCCCTTCCCTACCCCTCGGTGTAGTAGCTATTGAAAAGGGAGCCTTCGGGTCACCCTCGACTACGGTCGCCAACTTTACTTACGATATATAAATATTCAGTAGCATGGATGCTTATCTGTAACCACTGGTTTCATGCCATCTTTATATAACAATCATCAGGCAGAAAAGGAGAGATAGTGACATACACTGCTGTAATATATATATATATATATATATATATATATATATATATTAATATACATATATATATATATATATATTAATATACATATATATATATATATACATATATATATATAATTAAGTAATTAATTTTTTTATAAACTATTCTATAATACTAATGGTGTGAAAAAACCCAGATAGTACAATTTGCAAATACAAAAATAATATACCAATTGGTATCCGGGAAAAATTTGCATGAAAAATAAAAGACTGAAAGTATACGAACCACTCAAAAATAATCAACCAATAACGCAAATCTTGCCAAAAGAAAAATCACCGACAGCATTTCTTAAGCTAATATATATATATATATATATATATATATATATATATAGATAGATAGATAGATAGATATAGATATAGATATATAATTGCGTAAGCTAGCTTGATATATTGATAGATGAGGAGAAAGATAATTTAATAGAATTTGCTTTGAAATAAAAATTGTGGTGTATATATATATATATATATATATAATTAAAATATTACAGTGCCCCATACATGAACTTTTATTTCTGTTTAATGGCATATCATCTTTCATGAATTATCTAATGCTAGAACCATGTTTGTAGGATAGTAGTGATACTATGTAACCAATAGCTGGTGGGGGGAATTAGGGATTTCATACCTTCCTCAAGGGGATTAGTGTGAAAGTTGGCGTGACAACGTGACTGTCATTCGAACCCGCTTACTACAATGTGGCAGTCCATCACTCTAACCATTACGCCACAGAGAACTTTTCCCCTAAAATTTGAAACGAAAAAGCCCAACAAATATCACCATATGATAAATGATAAAATATAGTCAGAGATTAAAACAAGAGAAACTCTTGAGTTTCACGGAATGGATCATCAGGTGAGCTACTTGCAACCACATCTGCCCTCTGAAGGTCTCTGAAATCTATATCGTTCCCTAACATGCTTGATAGAACATCTAAGTCACGTGGCAAAATCGTTAGACCACGTGATTTGATCTGGTACCCAATTACAAAGCTAGCGTTTAACATCATGATGATATTTTGGCAACTACTATGGTCTGGAATTAGGACTATCTGGATATTATCTCGGCCATTTTGACTTTAGCTTTTCAGCCCTTTTGTTCTTTATATTCTCAAATATATTTTGACAGCATTTTATTATTTGCATAAACTTTATTTCTAAATTAATATTTGTAATTATTGATTCGTTATTTTAATGATCTTTCAGTAGAGCCCATGTAAATCACTTATGTGCACGCGCACGCGCACACATATAAATAAGTAAAGTTGGTGACCTTAGTCGAAGGTGGCCCAAAGTCTCCCTTTTTCAATCGCTATAACATCGAGGTGTAGGGTATGGCACTACTCCCTTCCCAGGATTGCTCCACTTCCCCCATGACCATTATAATGCTGAGTATTAAGCAAGGCAGCATCAAGTACCATTTTAAAAAGTCTTTGGTATGACTCGGCCTGGGATTGAACCTCGGTCTTCCGGACCATTGGCAAACACTCTACTCATCAGGCCAATGACCTAAATCAGAAAAAATGTGATAGATCAGACAATATGTAAATATAAAAATTAGATGAAAAAAAACCCACAAAGTATTCGGTGGTACGCTTATTAATAATCAAATATCATGTCACGTGACGTTTTTTTATTAAGTTTTCATTAACCCAATGTTAAATTACAAAAAATTCTTGAAATCTAAATTTCAAATAAAATTTTAGATACTAATTTCCATGGAAGAGAACGCTAGTAACAAATTGAATGATAAGAATTTTCTCACTATTTCGTTTCTTTTTCTAATTTGAGTATACTTCAGAAGTTACAATATTATATATTAACATTGCCCGGTCGATGGCTAAAAGAAAAAAAAAAACACCGTCCGTTGAACAGTGGTATAATATTTGATAAAAAGTAAATTCAACTGAAAATTATTTTGTATTTTGATATTTTTGCACAAACACCAACACTTGAATGTATATTAGGAAGAGAAGTAAAATTGTGAACAATGAGAATATGAAGATCATACGGAAACTTAAAACCTAAATGTTTACGTATTAGAGTAGATGTAACACACACACACACACACACACACACACACACACACACACACATATATATATATATATATATATATATATATATATATATATATATATATAAGATTTATATATTTAATGCCATGGAATTTAGTTAGCAACCCATGGGTTTCATGGAGTTTTTACAAAACAACAATTATCAGACAGTTAACAAAATGAAATGAATCGAAAATCGAAAACCCTATCCAAGATTTTGAGCACTCTCCATATTATATTGCACTTGGTTCGCCACAAACCCACAAAATGATTTAGAGTCAACCAACACTCTTATATATATATATATATATATATATATATATATATATATATATATATATATATATAAGTCGGTAAGTCCGTGTTTTCTTCTATTAACAGTGAAGAAGAACGATAGAGCGTCAATTAGAGGTTAAATGTTCGACAAATACATTTTTATTATTTAATTCTGTCTCTGTCTCTCATCCAGACAATTTAGTACAGGAAAATTCAGTACTGAACAATTTGTACATTTAATTACTTGGACACTTTCGTTCCAACCCTGTTGGTTCTGGACAATTTGTTACTATGAGAATTCGGTCGCGTAGATTTCCGTACTGAACAATTTTATACTGGACTATTCATTCCTGGAAAATTTGTTACGAGGACAATTCGGTACTGGACAATTCGATCCTCGTCAATTTGGTGCTAGGACAATTTGATACTTGATATTTTATTACCTGGACAATTTGATACTGAACTATTTAGTTCTGGAAAATTTGTCACTAGGACAATTTGGTACTGGACAATTTGATACTGGACATTTCATTACTTGGACAATTTGACTGGACTATTCAGTCCTGGAAAATTTGTTACTAGACAATTTTGTCCCCGACAATTCGATACCGAACAATTCGATTCTGGACAATTCATTACTTGGACAATTTGATACTGGACGATTCGGTTTCGAAAATTTGTATCAGGACAATGTGGTGCTGGACAATTTGGCACTGGACAACTAGGTACTGGATAATTCAGTCCCGAACAATTCGATATTTGGACAGTATGATACTGGAAATTTTATCACATGAACAATCTGATACTGGATATTTCGGTTCTGGAAAATTTGCCACGCGGATAATTCGGTGCTGGACAATTTGGTACTAGGCCATTTAGTTCTAGACAGTTCGATAAAGGAGATTTTTTTCCTGAAGAATAACTCTTTTTTTCGCTTTTTAGAAGTAGATAAAAATCCAAAAGGATTAAGCAAATTAATTAATTAAAAACTTTTTCGAATATATCTCAGAGTCCAGAATACAACACTAAATCATTTGATGTTGAGGCTCCCTCCCTGAAACTTTAGATCATCATTACCATTACTGCCAATTCCACTCTGATACTGACTGGTTTTATCTGTCACGGTCCCATTTATTGGTCAAATAGAACTATTTAATCATTTTACTCAAACTGAAACTATTTAACTGTGTATATACTAATGGGTAATGTTAAGTAGATTTATTAATGCTAAAAAGCAATGCTTGAAACTATTTAATGTCCTTGGTATGGCATTAAATTGCATTATATGGTTAGGCTCCAGTATTGGAGTGTGGGGAATGTGTAGTACCCCTTCAGTGCCATCTCTCCCAAGTCCACTCTTGAGCAAAAAATTAACTCTGGCTCGTTTCAAAATGTTATCAACAAAATATGTTTACAAATTATATATTCAACGTATATTCAACGTGATTTGGCATTAAAGAGCCTGCAATGGTTGATATGCCATAAAACCTAACCAAACTAAACAAACCTGACCTCAAGGCATAAAATAAACCAATACGGGATGGCATGCCGTTAAAATCAATAAATCAAACCTAATCAATTATAATTATAAATTTAGTGCTTTTCTTCTTGATCAATTGCTCTTCCAAGGCTGGAGAAACCAGTCTGGCGGAAGTAATCGCGTAAAGTAGAACACACGCAGCCTCGTCCGGGATTTGATCTCGGTTCACTGGGTTGAGTCCCTCTTTTCTTGTGACGATAAACGTTTCTCTATTGCACTTCCATAAAACACACCCTTGCTCACACACACACACACACACACACACACACACACACACACACACATACAGATACAAATATATATATATATATATATATATATATATATATATATATTACTTCTCTCCATTTACTTCTATAAGCAAGAGTCGGTTTACTCAAATACAATTTCATGTATACAGATACATAATTTTAACACAAAGGCCCGACTATATACAACGTTTTTCACAAATAGACACTGATCGAAAAAAAAAAAAATCTTCGTTCCTATAAACGCCGCCATATTTTTTTCTATCAATAAGTTTTTATTTATTTATTTATCTTTTTTGCATGTAATTTTTTCTTTAATATCATTGTGCCATTTTTCTTCATTTCTCTTTCGCCAACATTTTTTTCATCCATTATTATTATTATTATTATTATTATTATTATTATTATTATTATTATTATTATTATTTCTTCTCTTTCGTATTCTCTCTATTATTTGTTTACTTCAGCAGTTGTTATCAAGCCCGTAATAACAAAATTCCGCCCCGACATACCTCATCCCTTGTTAGTCCTGGCCGACATACACGCTCGGTTGAGACCTTCAATCTAAGGGCAGGTAATTAATTTATCTGCTTCGATCACAGCCTCGGGTGGAGGTTTATGAGACAGTGAAGGGTCGTAAAGTCTCCCGCTGCTTTCAATACAGCTGCATTTAAAAAATGAAAGCAATCACATGACCAGCTTGGGCGTGCATGGAAATTGTCGTATTTTCAACATATCATATAATGTGTCAGTTCGTTAATAGGTGGCGTTGTTCGCAGTCTAATCTATAGAAGCCAAAAATTGACGTCATTTTCATAGACCGTTTTCTTTCTTTTCTTTTTTTCATTAATTTTTTTAGCGTTTCTTTTAAAACTTTTTTTTTTACTGTCTTTGTTTTTTCTTTCTTTTTTTCCTTTTTTGATTATCGAAGATTATTTATATTTATTTCTTTTTCTAATTTCTGTGTTTATATCTTTCGTTCTTTTTTTTTATTCTCTATTTTTTAATCAAATATTTTTCTTTTTTCTTTTCTCTTATGTTTTTTAAAAAAAATATTTAATTATTTCAAACTTCTATTTTTTCTGCTAATATTTCATCCTTTCTTCCTTTTACCTGCGCATTCATTCAATCAATCATTCATTCATTCATTCTTCTTCTTCTTCTTCTTCTTCTTCTTCTTCTTCTTCTTCTTCTTTTAATATTTTTTTTTAATGAGTAATGTTTTTAATATCAAATTAATCCAGTTATTCTTATTTGCCATGGCTCATTAGTAATTTACGAAGCTCTTTGCTTCGATGTGGCACAAGGCCGAATGAATGGGGCGCCCAATGAGACTCGAACTCACTCGTGTAACCATCGCTCATTAGTTCCTTCTTTCCATCTTTTCGGAATATTTTTATTCCATTTCTTATTTCCTGAAATCAGTCTTTCATAATCCGTTATATTTCTTTCCTATATTAATTGATTAATTCATTCGTTCACACATTTTTCTCTTTCTTCTTCTTCCATTATTGATTCTTCCTTTTGGTAATCAGTCATATTTTGCGAATATTCACTTCTTCTTCTTCTTCTTCTTCTTCTTCTTCTTCTTCTTCTTCTTCTTCTTCTTCTTCTTTAACCAATAATCATTTTTCTTATATCTAATCATTAATTCAGTCACTCTTCTGAGTTGTCTTTCCATCCTTCTCTCCTCCCTTCCTTCCTTCAGTTTCCAAACACATTTTTCTCCCAATTTTCTTTCTTTATCACTTTGTCCCACACAAAATGTTTAATTTTTTTTCCATCATTATCTTTGCACGTTTCACCTTTTTCACGAATATTCGGAGTTCATAATTTATTTTTCATGTTTCTCTAATCTCATAGTATTTGCGTTTTTATTCTAATTTTCTTTAGCCCTGTGTTCATTACGTTTTTATCACCTTTCTGGCTTTTTTTTGGTTTTGTTTTTCATTTTTTTCGCTTATTCCTTTGGAGTCGGAATATTTTATTACTTTTTGATTTTTCTCTTTTGTTTTTGTTTTTTTTGTTTTTTTCAATTTTATTTTTCTTTCTTTAAAAATTTTTTTTTACCATATATCTAATAAATACCCCTTTGGCAATAATTTCATTACTTATTACTTTTTTCTTTTTATTTCATTTGCTTCAATTTGCTCTTCTTCTTCTTCTTCTTCTTCTTCTTCTTCTTCTTCTTCTTCTTCTTCTTCTTCTTCTTCTTCTTCTTCTTCCCTCGTTTCATTGATATTGTTTTTTTTCTTCCTTCATTTTCTCCACCATTTTTTCTTCTTTCCTTAATTCTTATTCTTTTAGCATCGCTGCAACTAATTTTTTCCTTCACCTTGTTTTATTCTTTCTTTGTTTCTTACATTTTTGTTTGTTTGTTGTTGTTTTTTTTTTCTTTCTTTTCATCCGTCCCTTTTTTGCAATTTTTCTAATTACACATTTTTCTTTCCTTCCATTTTTCTTTCTTCTGTCTCCCTCTGTCTTTAATTCATTCTATCTCTTTGTTATTTCCTTTTTATTCATCTCTTTCTTTCTTTCTTTCTTTCTTTGACTTTATGCTTTATTTCTTTTCTGTTGTCTTAATTTGGAATTCTTTCTTTCTTTCTTTCTTTCACATTAGCTTTTTTTTTTCTTTTATTTTATTTCCTTCTTTTTTTAGCTGTTTTACTGTTTCTCAATGTTTTCTTTCTTTGAACTTCATTCATTCCTCTCGTTTCTTCTATTCATTCTTTCTTTAATATTATCTGTTTTTGCAGTGAACGATCATTAAAATATTTGTTTCACCCTCTTTTCTCTGTTCCCCTTCTCTCTCTCACACACCACTTTCTGCTTTCTATTACACTTTCCCTTTCTTTTCTTACTGCTCCTCCCCTTCCCAATATTTTTAAACCTCTTTCTCGTTTCTGTAACTGTGTTCATTCTCCCTAATATTCGTCCATATTGTCGTTACTGATGGGCTGACTGGGGGTCCTCGTAAAATATGAGTTTGCTTATGCAAGTGCATATGCCGCTGTATAATTGGATCGGACTGGTGTGTTTGTTTGTTTGTTTGTTTGTTTTTGCTTCTTTTTTTTTATTTAGTTTTTGTAATTTTCTTTCGTATTTTCGTTATTTTTATTGCGAATATTTTTTTTTATGTGAGAGTATTTTAATCAAAGTGAACACGTGTGAGTCGGCTAAGGCGATAATAGACTTGTATAATGAGATGTCCATGAACATTATTCTATATTTGTGTTTATATATATATATATATATATGTATATATATATATATATATATAAACCCAAATATATCAGCAATTATACACACACACACACACACACACACACACACACACACACACACACACACACACACACATATATATATATATATATATATATATATATATATATATATATATACAAGAGGGCTATGTGTATTTAATCGCATATCTGTTGCTTTAAAGTATTATGTAGTGAATTATTGAACGAATACATTCATGTTTAAAACTGAGAGACTCCAGTCCTGGAGCTTTGGTAAATATGGAATACTCCTTCATTTCCATTACTCCCAGGTCCACTCTGTCTCGGAGGGGTAGTATTTGTTACTGTCCGATCTATGGGTCAAATAGAGCTAGTGTCTTTGGTTTGACACTGAATAGCATCTGATGGTGAGGACCCAGTCCTGGAGCTTTGGTTAATATGGAGTACTCCTTCATTTCTATTACTCCCAGGTCCACTCTGTCTCGGAGGGGTAGTATTTGTTACTGTCCGATCTATGGGTCAAATAGAGCTAGTGTCTTTGGTATGACACTGAATAGCATCTGATGGTGAGGACCCAGTCCTGGAGCTTTGGTTAATATGGAGTTCTCCTTCATTTCTATTACTCCCAGGTCCACTCTGTCTCGGAGGGGTAGTATTTGTTACTGTCCGATCTATGGGTCAAATAGAGCTAGTGTCTTTGGTATGACACTGAATAGCATCTGATGGTGAGGCCTCAGTCCTGGAGCTTTGGTTAATATGGAGTTCTCCTTCATTTCTATTACTCCCAGGTCTACCCTGAATTGAAGTGGTTGTACATGTTAGTGTACCATCTATTTGTCAAATGTGTGTGTGTGTGTGTGTCACACACACACACACACATACTCACACTCTCACTCTATACATTCACACACACACACACACACACTCGCGCATTCGTACTCACTCACACACATGCACACACACACACACATGCACACACACACACACACACTCACAGTCTCACTCACACACACGCACACATACACACCCATTCACGCACACACACACTGACACACACTCACACACACTGACACATACACACACTTACACATACACACACATACATATACTCACTCACACACACTCATACACACGCACACATACACACACATACATACACTCACTCACACACACTCATACACACGCACACATTCATACACACACACACACACACGGATATATTAAGTAAATCACATACACACGCATATTCTAAGTAAAAACACATACATCAGTATATTTAGAAAATCACACACACGCAGCCATTGAGCAAATCAAACACAACCATACACATATACAAGTAATAACTGGACCACACTCACACCTCAATATATTTACTCAATGCTACATATGATCACACACAAATCGATATAATTAGTAATTTGAAAATCGCACATACATATATTGAATGAATCATACACACACACCCCAATATATATTTTGTAATAACACATACGCATTTTCACGTAAACGGATATAATTATTGAATCACACATATATACCCTCTTGCCCAGTCAGCTGAGCCTGTAGAATACGCCGACTGCTTCTCTACTGAAGGGTAAGATCCCCGCCCCAGTGAGTGTCCTAGATATGACACTAAACAATCTGATGGGCACCTCGGGTGGTGTAATGGTTAGCAAGGTAGACTAGCAAACCTACACGAGTGAGTTCGATTCTCATTAGGTGCCCAATTCATGCGGCCTTGTGCTACATCTAAGCAAAAAGCTTAGTAAATTACCACTAAACAATCTGATGGTGAGGTTCCAGCAATGCTGGAGCTTTGGGGAATGCGGAGTACCCCTTCATTGCCATCGCTTCCAGGTCAACTTTGGCCCGGCGTGGTAGCACCTGATAGGGCCTTATCTATGGGTTCAATAGAACTAACAGCATACTTATGCTAAACTGAATTGTTTGATTAAACTGAATGGCTTGAAATAAAAATGTTTTTGACAATCAAACCGTACTTACGTTTATACTGCGTGCTTATGCTAAAATGAAACCGTGCTTACATTTAAACAGCGGGCTTGTGCTAAACTGAATTATTTGAAATAGAACAGTTTTTTGACATTAAAACTGTATTTACACTAAACTGAATCGTTTAACATAGAACTGTTTTGACAATTAACTGTGTGTAAACAAAATCTGTACTTATACTAAACTGAATTAGCTGAATTAGAACTGCTTGACTAAACTGAATAGCAAGAAATAGAAATATTTTTCTCAATTAAACTGTACTTACGTTTAAACTACGTACTTATGCTAAACTGAATTCTTTGAAACGGAACTGTTTTTGATATTGAAACTGTACTTACTCTAAACTGAATTGTTATATATAACTGCTTGAATAGTTTGAAATAGAAATGTTTTTGACAATTAAACTGTCTACTCATGGTAAACTGGATTGTTTTAAATAGAACTGATTTTTTACATAAAAATGGATTTGGCGTTAAATAACCTACAACGGTTGATATGCCATAAAACCCAACAAACCAAATCAAACATATATACCCTAACGCACATATATAGTAAACCATGCACCCGCTTCACGTGTTTATCTTTACCAAATCACACATACACATACACAGAAAAATAGATACGAAATATTAGTAAATCCCACCAATATACTCTCCCGCTTTAGTAAGTCATATCAACTCACGTACTCATATAATTAGTACACATACACGTATAAGTAAGAACACACTTATATATTTTATAAATCTCATTCATACACAAATACAAACACAAGTCTATATACATAAATATGTTCATAAAGTCTCTTTACAATTCAAAAAATATTTATAAAGGCAGTTGATAAAATATATCTTAATCAGCTTTGTTTTATATACTCAGTGTCTATCAAAGTTTTAAATCCGTTGCATTTGTGTATTTCGGGTATCCTGTTAAATTAATCTTTAAGAATGACTACCCTGCAGAAAAAAATCAGAAAAAAAGCACAGTCTGAGTAATTTTTTTTTTAAACGCAAAGTAAGCGAAACTTCAGAGCTAAGTATGGGATAGATTCTGTCAATTCGTACTTGACGAAAGAAATTCATGGCGAAAGAGATAGAGCTAGATAAAGAGGGGAGTGGACGACCAAGAACATCTGAAGAAAACATCAGTCGTATAAAACAAGACTTTCAGCGTTTTAATGCTGCAAAGCTCATTACACTTACATCGACCACATTCAAAAGGACTACCAAGTCCTACCCAACCGGCGATTGTCAGTTTATAAAGGGCAACTCTAACAGACACTTGAGCCAAATGATAAATCAAGATGAAAACAGTTTATAATTGGAACGAATTTCTGAGGATAAAATGTTCCTTATCCGAATTTGTTTTAGTGATGACTCGGGAAAAATGAGTACACATATTGTGAGAGTCTGGGGATCAGACAACTCAATGTGACTTGGGGGTTTCAATGAAATAGTCCAAAGGTGTTGTTTCGGACCATCTGCCACATAATCATTGATACATTTTTTTTAACGTGACATCAATTGCTGCAAATGTTCACCTTTATCTTTGGACTGAATATTTGGCACCACAATAAGATGACCTTCAACCAACCATAATTTTCCAGCAACACCATTTTCAATGTCATCATCATACTGGACAAAGTTAGTTGAGGGTCGCCACCAATTTGAGGACTGGACAAGGCTGGTTGAAGGTCAGCACCGCATTAAGAGTTGAAGGTCAGCATTGCATAAAGAGTTGACTCACCTACAGGAGTGGAAAAGGTCGAAGACTAACCGACCTGGATAAGGAAGGTTGAACGTCATCATTTCATTGAGATTTGAAGGTCATCAATGTGGTAATATGACCTTTAACTCTCAACCGTCCTTGTCCAGTACTCACTTCAATCCTCAATATGTTGAGGGAGGACTGGACAAAGTTGGTTAAAGGTCATCACTGGTAAAAGTTGAAGGTCATCACCACGTTAAGGGGTGGACAAGGTTGTTTGAAGGTCATAACCAAATTTAGGACAAGGTTGGTTGAATGTCATCATCTCATCGAGGACTGTTGAGATACGGTTGAAAGTCATCACCGTACCGAGAAGTTGAAGGTCATTGGTCGGTTGAAAGTCATCATTTCATTGAGATTTGAAGGTCATAACCAATCACAATATTGGGGACTGGACAAAGTCTTAACCATATTGAGGTACGGCTGAAGGTCATCACCGTACTGAGAGTTGAAGGTCATTAGTGATGTCTGAAGCAAGTTGTTTGACATTTACAGCATTTAGGACAAGCAAGTTGTTTGACATTTACAGCATTTAGGACAAGATTGGTTTGAAGGTCATCACGACATCAATGACCATTGAATACTCAATTCAAGGTCATTGAGTATTCAATGTCATTGAGTATTCAAGGTCATCAATGACTTGAGAAATTCAAGGTCATTGAGTATTCAAGGTCATTGAGTATTCAAGGTCATTGAGTATTAAAGGTCATCAATGACCTTGGTATAATCTCACTATAATAATAATGACCTTGAATAATAGGTTGAAGGTCATTGAGTATTGCCATATATTCAAGGTCATTGATGTAGTATCTCGAGATACTAGTGAGATACTAGTGAGATAATAGTGAGATACTAGTGAGATACTAGTGAGATACTAGTGAGATACTAGTGATAATAGTGAGATACTAGTGAGATACTAGTGAGATAATAGTGAGATACTATTGGCAATAGTGAGATTCATAGTATCTCACTATTCAAGGTCATTGAATAGTGAGATACTATGAATCTCACTATTGCCAATAGTATCTCACTATTCAATGACCTTGAATAGTGAGATACTATTGGCAATAGTGAGATACTCAATAACCAACCTTGTCAACCAACCTTGTGACATCTCTGAGGTCATCATCACATATGACCTTGAAGGTCATCATCACATATGACATAAATTATGACATAAATTAATGTGATGATGAGCTTGAATAGTGAGATACTATTGAATATGATGACCTTGCCAATAGTATCTCACTATGATGACCTTGAATAGTGAGATTCAAGGTCATTGCCAATAGTATCTCACTATTCAAGGTCATCAATGAGATACTATGCAAGTGAGATACTATGCAATGAGATACTATGCAGTGAGATACTATGCAATGACCTTGAATACTATTGGCAATGACATTGCCAATAGTGAGATACTATTGGCAATGACATTGCCAATAGTATCTCACTATTCAAGGTCATTGATGACCTTGAATCTCACTATTATAGTATCTCACTATTATAGTATTATAGTATCTCACTATTATAGTATCTCACTATTCAAGGTCATCAATGACCTCACTATTCACAATGATCTCACTATTCAAGGTCATTGAGTATTGCCATATATTCAAGGTCATTGATGTAGTCCTTGTCCTAAATGGTGTTATACTGTAATTTCCTTCAAACAAACTAATGACTTTCACTTATTCACATATCACTAAATGACCTTCTAACATCACTAATGACCATCACTAATGACCTTCTCCCTGTACACTGACCTTCTACCGTACCTCACCGGTGGTGACCTTCGACCGACCTTGTTCTAATGGTATCTCACTATTCAAGGTCATTGCCAATATCTCACTATTCAAGGTCATCAATGACCTTGCCAATAGTATCTCACTTATTCAAGGTCATCAATGACCTTGAATATATCACCGTACCAATAGTATCTCACTATTCAAGGTCATCAATGACCTTGAATAGTGTCATCAATAGTATCTGTCATTGAATAGTCAATAGTATCTGTCATTGAATAGTCATTGAATAGTGAGATACTATTGGCAAGGTCATCAATAGTATTTCACTATTCAAGGTCATCAATGACCTTGAATAGTATCTCACTATTCAAGGTCATCAATGACCTTGAATAGTGAGATACTATTGATGACCTTGCCAATAGTATCTCACTTATTCAAGGTCATTGATGACCTTGAATAAGTGAGATACTATTGATGACCTTGCCAATAGTATACTATTGGCAAGGTCATCAATAGTATCTCACTTATATACTTATATACTTATACTCACTTATATAGTATATATACTTATAGTATATATACTATATATAGTATATATACTATATATACTATATAGTATATATATACTATATAGTATATATACTATATAGTATATATATACTATATAGTATATATACTATATATATATACTATATATATATATATATACTATATAGTATATATACTATATAGTATATATATACTATATAGTATATATACTATATAGTATATATATACTATATAGTATATATACTATATATACTATATATAGTATATATACTTATAGTATATATACTTATACTCACTTATATAGTATACTATTGGCAAGGTCATCTCACTTGGCAATAGTATCTCACTTATTCAAGGTCATCATGACCTTGAATAAGTGAGATACTATTGGCAAGGTCATCAATAGTATCTCACTATAGTATCTCATCAATGACCTTGAATAGTATCTCATCAATGACCTTGAATGATCTCACTATTCAAGGTCATCAATGACCTTGAATAGTATCTCACTATTCAAGGTCATCAATGACCTTGAATAGTGAGATACTATTGGTACGGTGATATATTCAAGGTCATTGATGACCTTGGATAAGTGAGATACTATTGGCAAGATGACCTTGAATAGTGAGATACTATTGGCAAGATGACCTTGAATAGTGAGATATTCGCAATGACCTTGAATAGTGAGATACCATTAGAACAAGGTCGGTCGAAGGTCACCACCGGTGAGGTACGGTAGAAGGTCAGTGTACAGGGAGAAGGTCATTAGTGATGGTCATTAGTGATGTTAGAAGGTCATTAGTGATATGTGAATAAGTGAAGGTCATTAGTTTGTTTGAAGGAAATTACAGCATAACACCATTTAGGACAAGGTCGGTTGAAGGTCATCACTACAAGGTCGGCTGAAGGTCATCACCACATTGAGGACTGGATAAGGTCGGTTGAAGGTCATAACCACACTTAGGACAAGGTTGGTTGAAGGTCATAACCTTTGGTCATGGAGGACTGGACAAGGTTATAACCTCATTGAGTGGTAGGGTACGGTTGAAGGTCATCATTGGCCTGAGAGCTGCCGGTCCTAATGATGTCTAAAAACTAGGTTGTTAGAAGGACATCACTATTATTGAGGGTTATAATATTAGGGTGATGATGACCTTGATGATGACCTTGAAGGTCAAATATTGTGATAACATAAATTAGGGTGATGATGACCTTGAAGGTCAAATACTGTGATGACATAAATTAGGGTGATGATGACCTTCAAATTAGGGTGATGATGACAAACTCATATTGAAGGTCATAAATTATGACATAATGTCATAAATTATGACAAATTATGACATAAATTATGACATTATTATGGCATTAATTATTATGACATTAATTATGACATAAAATAATGTGATGATGACCTTCAAGGTCATCCTCTCATTAATTTATGTCATAAATTATGTCATATGTGATGATGACCTTGAAGGTCATCATCACATTATGTCATATGATGACCTTGAAGGTCATCATCACATTATGTCATATGATGACCTTGAAGGTCATCATCACATTATGTCATATGTGATGATGACCTTGAAGGTCATCATCACATTAATTTATGTGATGATGACCTTCAAAATTGTAAATTATGACATAAATTAATGTCATCACATTAATTTATGTCATCACAAACTCATATTGAAGGTCTTCATCATATTGAAGGTCTTCACCACAGTGAGTACTGGACAACCGTCTCGGTTGAGAGTTAAAGGTCATATTACCACATTGACAAGGGTGATGACAAGTCATCATCATTTTGATATTTGAAGGTCATCACGAGATTGAGGGCTGGATAATGCTGGATAAAAGGTCATGACCACATGACCTCACATTGAGGAAAGTTTGCTTCAAGGTCATCACTGTATTCAGGGTTGGTTAAACGATATCACCATAGTGACTTGTGTATAAAATTAGTTTTAAAAATTCCTCATTTCGAAACAATATGTCAGTTCATTTGCAAAGTAAATATCACCTAAGGTAAAAAAAAATCGTATATCATTGAAGATAGTCGTATCACATGGCTTGATGGAGACATTAGGCTTATAAGTTCAAAAAATTCACGCTACTTGTCGAATAAGACACATGGCGCAATAGATATAGGCATTTGGTGGAGAAGTGCTTCGAACTGAAATCATCTGGAAGCTGCAGGGTTCAATCCTTACTATTGGTAAATAATAAAGGATACAATGGTCAGGGAGACCTGGGTTCAATCCCAGGTCGAGTCATACCAAAGACTTTAAAAATGGTACTTGATACCTCCTGGCTTAACACTCAGCAACATAAGGTACGTATTGTGGGTAAAGTGGAGCAATACAGTAGCGCCCCCGCTAAACCTTGGTGTAGTAGCTATTGAAAAGAGAGCCTTCTGGTCGCCCTCGACTAAAGGGTGACAACATCACTTTTACTTTTACTACTATAGCTTAACGCTTTTATCCGGTCATGATTAACACGTACTAATCTAATCCTGTGGATTAGATAAGGGGGTTATCAAGAAGTTCTATGTGAGTGTAATATAATAGCTGAGGGATTTCGGTTCATGCCTTTGGGTTTAGTTTGGCTGAGAACCTTTCGGCTCAGCACATGGGTTAGTTAGGTGCAACCGTGATGCTGGTGGTAACGCGCGTTCGCACAGAGCGGACATGTCACTCAGAGATGTCACAATAGCCTGAGATGATGAAACAGGTGACGAAGTGCGGGTGATGTCACGCACCGGAAGCGCGCGGGGGATTTGGGGGAAATTTGAAGAAAGTTAGAGAGTTGAAACTAGACAGCGGACGAGACAGTCGACTTTCGGGCTCGCAGCGGCGAGACGAATTTGCGCGCCATGGGTGTCGCACGAGATAGTGGCCAGATGATAAAGACAGAATAGTAAGATTGTGTCTCCCTCCTTATATCGAAACCTTTAAC